>VDFB02270651.1:104499015-104519208 GCA_007258455.2 Sequoia sempervirens | reverse complement strand
TAGTCGTGAAGGAATTGTAAGTATCAATAAATGAAATATTGCATCCAAATTATAATAAATTGAAAACAATTTTGGTTTTATCACACCATAGAAGCAAAATTCATGATCTTCTACAAAAATGTAGGGCTCTGAATTCAACAAAATTCCCATAGAAGAGGACCTGAAGATTGCCTTCAAGCAAGGCTATGGAGCCGTGGCTGAATGCCTAAGAGTCTTGACTAGGAAAACACAATCTTCCATTGCATCCAACATGCAGGTAAATAAAATCAATAAAGTTTATTTAAAGTTGAATACTTGTGCAATCTATTCAATATTAATTTCCACCATAAAGTAATTACATGCCTATTTGTTTTAAACATTCAAGCAATATAATACTGCACATGACATTGGAATGTAGCCCTGAGTGGAGTAGAATGTATTGTAAGGTCAAGCGGTGTGTAATCCCAGACTTTAGAGCATGTAGAGTGCATCGTGTTGAGTAGCCGATCAGCATAGAGAAGATCGTAGAATATGGATGTGGGCCCCATCAAGTAAAGAGGGACTACTCTCAAAGTCTTTGAAACATATTTGCACTACAATTGGTGTACAACTGGTAAATCTTTCAAGGCGTTTGAACTTAAAAGCATGTAGAGAGCATGATCAAAGCAGAAGATCAAAGAAATGGCTGATGCGCCCTATCGGTAGTGAGGACCACCTCAAGGTTCCTTTAAAACATATTTCCATAATTGGTGTATTAATTAATGTAACCTTCGTGGTTTCCAATCACAGATCAAGATTTAGAGGGTGTTCCAACATGGTTATATGAGTCTATAAAAAGTTTAGGAACATGATGTGGACCCATCAGGTAAAGAGAACCACTCTAATGTTCTTTTAATTAATGAAATACTTGTAACAATAATAATAAAACATATCAGTTTAACATTTCTTTCTTATTGCAGCAGATCCCCCCTTGAAGTAGCGTCCACGTCATGAGCAGATGACTACATGTAAATTAAGATCACAAGCAGAGGGCATAACAACTAAAGGGGGGACAAATATTGATTTAGAAAATGATACTCCACTTCAGCTTTATGTAGCTTTTAAAAAGAAACAAAAAAAAAAGTGATTGTAATCATATCATGACAACCATATTTTTTATAATATGTAAAAACTGAAAGAATGAATATTATATGTTAATGAATGAATGTTATATGTTATAAATGGATGAATGAATGTTATATGTTATTAATAGATGAATGAATTTTATATGTTATTAATGGATGAATCAATGACTAATGTTATATGATTGGGTATGGGGAATTGAGAGTGATGTGAGGGGAGGGGAGGGGCCAAATGAGCTTCCACCGTCACGTGGTTGGCCCTATTAAGTAGAAAATATTAAAATATTCTCAAAACAAAGAGAAGCTCAATAAGGTAATGCACTTTTCAATATAAGAAATGTATCATTTGAAGCATCAAAACAATATGCAATCTGTGTGTATGATCAATCATAAGTCTCTGCAATGGTACATTTCCACAAATATTTAAAAAAAAAATTGATGCTTCATCACAATTTCGATGACAACCACCAACAAATCAACAAAAAGGCTTGATGAAGTTGCTATAGCTGTGACGAATCTTTCGTCATAACTCCCTTCCCATTTTGTTGCAATTTTGACGATCTTTTAGCATTGCTACCATGCTACTCCTTTCCCATTTCATCGCACTTTTGACAAACTTTTGGTGTTATTCTGATGCTACTCCTTGTTAATTTCATTGCAAAGTCAACAAACTCTTTGTGTTGTTTTGACGCTACTACTTTCCTATTTCATCGCACATTCAATGAAATTTTGGTGTTGTTTCGACGCTACTCCTTCCCTATTTCATCGCACATTCGATGAAATTTTGGTGTTGTTTCGACGCTACTCCTTGCCCGTTTCGTCACAATGGTGACAAATGTTTGATGTTGTTTTGACGCTACTGCTTTCCCATTTTGTTGAACTGGCAATAAACTTCCAGTGTAATTCATTGGTGGATACACAAAGATTTCGTCGATATTATGACGAAATCCTGAGGTATTTCATGATGCCGTCGACCGATGATTCTTTTCCATTATTTTGACGTTTAATTCATCGTCATCCTTTCAATGAAAAAATAGCGACAAAAATATTTTCACCATTGCATCGCTCTTCTAACAAAGATTTGTTGAACGATCTTTAGAAAATGGTGTCAAATTTAGTAGTGTCAACATCCCACCCTTTTTTGGGATAGGTTCAGATGATTCTAAGAAATTGAGAGTTGAAGGTGTCTAGTCACCTCTGGATTTTGATTGGGAAAAGTTGAATTTCAACAGGGCTACTCAAGGGAACCTAGGCTCAGGTGGGGCTGGATGTATTGTGAGACTTGAATGGCATTGTCATCGATACGAAAGCGGTTCCTCTTGGAATCATCTCCAATAATGGTGCATAATTAAGTGCACTTGTTGAAGTTATTTGTCTTTGCAGAGCCCTGGGGATTAAGAAAGTAGCCATCGAAGGTGACTCTACAAGCATTGCAAACTAGCTCAACACCTAACTAGAAGTTGAATGCCTTTCTGAGTAGGGCAATGGAATTCTTGAAGAAATTTGATGATATAACGATCAACCATGTTTATAGGGAACTCAACAAGGAGGCAAAAAACTTGGCCAATATGGCTGCAGATGGCATAAGCTTGGAGACATCGGTGGATAATCCTACCAAATTGGCTAGGGTCTCAATAAACTCTTAATATTGTATTGAGTTCAGAGGTGGTGGGGCTAGGTCCACCAAGTTCCAAGACAATTATGTCTAAAAGGAGCCCACAGCCCCTGAAGAGCCCAATGGGACACACAACTGAGGGTCTTTAGATGGACGCATTGGATTTCATAATTTTTCTGGCTTGGATGCATTAGAAATCTTAGGCTCTAGCAAGAAGGTTAGCGTGGCCAAATTTTGGTCAAATCTTTGTATCCTTATAGATTGGCAAGGATTAGAATCTAGTATGCTATCTGGATGCCTATGGGGGTTGAAAGACCCATGGACATAGAACTCTAATTTTGACAATTCTATTTGTTTGGCTTCAAGCCTCTTATCTAACAATAATAATAATAATAATAATAATTAGGAGGGAATAATGGATTAATTAAATAAATTTAAATATTTTTTTAATTAAAGGGGAGATTAGACATTAGTGGCGTATTTAAATAAAATAAATTTGACTCATTTATTTAAATAGTTGAGAATAATAAAAGCCATGAATTAATTAAATAATTAGGAATTATTTAATTAATAGTTGAATTTGGATAGAAGGACATAATCAAATATTTTAATTATGTTTTAGAAGAATTATGGAGAAAAACTGAGTTTGCAGGCCTAGGTCAGTTTTAGGTGTACATTTTACCCCTCTTTATCATAATGTAGTTTATTGCGTTATGGCAAAGAAAATGAGTTAGGAACATGCCACAGTGAAGGTATTGAGTACGTATGCCCCCTTAGGAAATTTTAATTTTTAAATTGCATTGATTTTTTTGGAAAGTGTCCCAACAAGTTAATATGATGACCCAAAAAGTGATGATGCAAGTGGTTTCATATTTTAACATATTTAAGGAAGTTAACAGGGAGGTCAAATTTGGTCAAAAGAGCCTCCAATAATAAAAAGGTGTAAAAATCTCACTTTGACCCTATAAATAGGTTGAAAATGGGTGAAAAGTCATTTCATTTTCATTTCACCTTTTGCAAATTTGGAGAGCACAAAGTGAAGAGGACCTTAGCAGAGATGGTGATTCTAGTGACTGACCACCATGGGGAGATCATTCAGACATACAGACGGCCAGAGGGCTCGGAGCCAGTGGTGAGTGCATCTAACCCACTTTGTCATTTTCTCATTTTGTGTGTCATTTTTAGGGTTTTAGGGCAATGAAAAAATGAGCTACGATGCATATGTCTGCTTGTAAGCTACATTCATGTTTGTGTTTGATGCATTTGATGCATCCCAATGCAAACATAAGGGATCCTTAGGGCAGGTCAATTAGGCATGATGCATTTTATGAAAACTATGACACATTTTCCAAGTCATGCTACAAACGAGGGGTGTAATGCTGCATTTGAAAGGTTGTGATGCATTTAAAAACTTAGGTGATGCATTTGAACTGACTAATGCATATGACAAGAATCATGACGCATATTCCATGTCAAGACGCAAGCATGAGATGGAATGATGCAAATGTCAAATTGGGATGCAATTGAGGTATAGAATGACACAAATGCTTAACTGTGATGTAAATGAAGTCAACATGATGCATTTGAGACTGACTTTGACCAAGGTTGACTTTGTTTGAGTTTAGATTTTTAAATGATTTTGAGTTGGAAAAATGGTAATGATAATTTTAAATAAGGTGCTAATGCATGTTTTGATGTGTGTAGAGAAAGTTAGCATTGATTTATACATGGGAGAGCAAACCATCCACTTATGGATTCTAAAACAAGTTGCAAGACAAAGAGTGACAAAAACTAATGCAACTGGGACTATATTATGTTGCTTATATGCCCATTATCTAGGAAAATAGGGGAATTTTGATTGTGCTTTGTGAGAGATGGAACTCTGAGATCTGTTCCTTCCATTTTCTGATGGGGGAGGCTACAGTGACTCTCAAGGATGTTTACTAGATCCTGCATCTACTGATCCAAGGAGAGTGGGTCATGTACAATCCCCACTAGGGACTACAGACATTCATTAGCTTCTATGAGGATGAGATTGGTGGGCTAGGGATTGAGGGGTACGAGATCTACTAGGAGTCATGGCATATCACTACCCTCAATGGGATGCCATGCTAGGAACACTTATTGCAAGAGTATTGATTCTAGATCAGTGAGGGCACATATTTCTCATTGGCTGGGGTGATGTACTAGTGAGGATGCGGTGAGATAGGACCGTATATGCATGGGAACCTCGTCTTCTAGGGATGTTGTAGCATCAATTGCATGAGGTTGCCTACAGGGGAGCATAGAGCATCATTTGTGGCATGACACTGCTTATGATATGGGCTTGGGAGCATGTCATTGTCTTTTTTGTGCCTATTCAAAGGCCATAGTTGGGAAATAGTATCTCATATGTGTACTATTATGTAGGCGCCTTATAGTAAACTCAGGTCAGAGAGACAAGTTTCTTGTGGCACATGATAGACATGATGGTGTCATTCATTTGGAGGCCATATAGGGATTGCAGTTAGTGGGATGATGAGGCCAATCATTTGACTTTTCATAGAAACTTCAAATACTTGATTGGGTGCACCATACAGAGTCGGCTTATATTGAGATGTACTTAATCTAGCACATGCTTCAACAATTCAGAGAGTAGCTGGGTGTCCCTATGGGTACCATAGGGCATACCCAACTATCATCACGGGAGCTTGCATGGGGTCCCGCAATATCAGTGCCATTTTCTGAGCAGTAGATAGATAGCTTATTGGCACAATAGTGGGGATGGAGTGGAGGGCTTGTTGATCCAAGGACAACAATAGATTTTGACCTGTGGTGGTAGACACACTGCTGAGTGCCATTGATAGATTCCAATAGGATAGCACTAGTGGATTGCAGATCAATGATACCATGGGTATGACGAGGTAGCATGGTATGCAAAGATGGTGGAAAAGGGAGGGGGAGGGATGGAGGTAGAGGGAGAGGAAGGGATGGAGGCTAAGGAGACAGAGGAAATAATGATGATGGAGACATAGATGATGGTGGCTATGGTGGGCGATGGAGATGAGGAGGCGATGGTGGGAGACTTGGGTAGAGAGTGAGGCAACATGTGGAGAGAGTTCCCTTGGGATCTATCCCTAAGGAGAGAGAGGAGGAGAGAGAGGAGGAGGTAGTTAGGCAGGAGGAGGAGAGATAGGAGGAGGGACTGTTGAAGATGGAGGTCAGGCAGGAAGAGATGCCAAGGGAGGAGGGGTTTGTCAAAGGTGATGAGTACATGGGGGATGAGGAGGATATGGGTGATGAGGATTTCATAGATGAGGCAAAACAATTACTAAGATGGTAGATGGTGGAGGGAGAGGATGAGATATCGATAGGACCACCATTACCACATGATCTAACAGTAGATTAGAGAGTGATAGATCTATAGAGGAGGCTTGATGAGGCTACTAGTCAGATTAGATCCCTACGAGTAGAGTTATAGGTTACACAGGTTGAGAGGGATCAGTCAAAGATTAGGCAACAAGATGCAGAGAGTTGGTGTGTTAGGTTTGCAAATTTGTGTGTTGGTCCAGTCGGGGATGTGGCGAGGGAGTTGGCTAGAGTTAGCACCAATAGAGGGCAGTATAGGATGCACTATGAGTGGGAACTTCTAGCAAATCAAAGGGAGCCTAGGTTATCTCAATCATACAAAAGGACAAGATCAAGATCAGGGAGCAACAACAGGTCCCATAGTACTATAGCTAGAGTAGTGTGGGTGGTTCCACCTCTTCAAGACATAGGTCTCACCATTCACATAGGAACTCCTTAGGACACAAGTCCAGCTATAGTCTAGGCTCCACTGGGTTAGGTCATAGGTCAGTGCATAGTCAACCTCTGGTTATAGATCCATCAACTTCTCAGATGCAGACAATAGTGATGATGATGGCATCAGTTTAGCTTACAAATCATCGATCACCTAGGTCTTCTCCCCAAGGGGAAGAGGAGAGAATATCATAGGGAATTCAACATGTTTATTTTATTGACATCATGTTTTAGACATTTATGTTATGACACTTTATATGTTTACTATCGAGCCTGTGAGCTCTATTTTTGAGATATATCATGACTCTATCCTATGACATTATTTGTTTTGAGATTATATATGGGATGCAGTTTTGATGACTATATGATGTCTATGTGATGTGATTTATGTATTCATGATTACTATGATTATTTCTTTTATATGCTATGCCATGTATGCATGTTATGTGATCTACTTATGATGAGATGCCATGATGATGTGATGGTCATTGATGCTTATATGCCATGTTTATGTTATGTTTATGCTAATGATGATATGGATGCATAATGTATGATTATGATGGATTCCATGACAATGCATTCTTATGATGTGATATGTGTTTTAATGATATGGATGATGCATGCACTTACATGTTATATGAATGCACAAATACCTAATGCAATGATTATATGATCATTCATGCACCTTTTTTTTTATGTCATAGGATATCATAATGAGATGGATGGGACAAGAGAACAAGAGGGAAGGAGATGAATGTTAGTGCCTAGACCAAATCCTTCAACACATCACCATAGGACTCAACAATTATTGCTCTTAATCATCATTGGGTAGATTATTGTAATGGCTAAAAAACACTATAATATGACATAGATCAAGGTGTACAATGTTGTACCATCACCTAAAAAAAGTAGTCATAGACATGGATGGTAATGATTCATACTAAGAGCATGATTTACCCAGTCTTTTTGTCACCACCAACCACAAGCATAGAAAGACAAATAAAGACAATAAAGACAAGTCATGAAACATTTTTGCTCCTCTAAGTCCTATTACTAGGACATCAATGAGGAACAAGCAACATTACTTCCTAAAAAATACAAGACAAGTCAATCGTCATGATACATCATTACTTCTCTAAATCTTCTTGTTAGAACATTGTCAAAAAACTAGCAGCATGATGAAAAACCAAGCCAACCATCATGATACGTCGCTACTTCTCTAAATCTTGTTGTTGGGATATTGCTAAGAAAATAGTAACATGAAATTTTGAAAAGATAAATCAATCATCACAAAACATTGTTGCTTCTCTCAATCTTGTTGTCAGGACATCGTTGAGAAACTAGTAACATGATGAAAGATCAAAGGACAATATGCCATGATAATGTTTGCCAAGTGTGTCTAAATGTCAGGTTTTTTAAATGTCAAGATGTTGAGTGTGAAGTTTTGACGATGTCGAGATGATGAATTCCAAGATTTTCCAAATTCAAGAAGGACACATCCTAAATAATATTGATGTCAAGAGGATCGATCCTCAAATGTCAAGAGGATCTCTCAAAATTCCAGATGATGGTGACGATGCCTAAGAATGAAACATCCTAAGGAATAAATGATAGAGGATATGCTTCTGAAGGACACATCTAAAGAATAACCTAGAGTTGACAGTTTGACTGGTTGTGATAATTTGACTTGTTTTGACTGAGTTTGGCTGAAGTGGACTAAGTTTGGCAATATGTCAATAGTGGCATGCTTATATGTTTGACATGTTGATTAAATGATTTCCATCAATGTTTTGTAAGATTTTGTTTATTTTGGGATGATTTATCTTAATTTGAGGGCTTTTTGATGTGTGCATTAGTGTAGTGTTATGAACCCTAATGGACTAATCAAGTGCAGCCTCAGAGGCTCATCGACAGATGGCCTTACCTATGCCATACACTAAGAGACCTCGTAGTTCAACACAACCAATGACCTTGTCACAATAAAAAAAGATTGAGTCATGATTTTTATTTTGGATAGATGTGAAAAGACTTGACAGAATGTCTTGGGGACTCAAAGATGAGCCTTTCCTACGTAGAAAATGCACATAGATGACATAGTTTGAAAATGACAAAGGCCAACTGACATGATTGAGTTGACAAGTTATGGCTCTTGTTTTTGGGATTTTTGACATGTTATTTGGATATTTTTCTATTTTGACATGTTTTTATTTTTTTTTATTTTTTTAGGATATTTTTTGATTTGTATGTCTTTTTTTTGAGTTTTTGTGATTTTTAGGTCTTTTTTTAGGACTTCTTATGATTTTTAGGTATTTTATAGGACTTTTTATGATTTTTATGTCTTTTTTTAGGACTTTTGATGAATGTCAGGACCATATACGATATCCACTATAGTTAAATGATAAAGGTCATGGCCCCAAATAGGTCAAGGATTGAGTAGAATGATATGGAGGGGGAACATATGCAGGATAGAAGGAAAGGATATGCAAGGCGTGATGTCAACCAATGCTATCCTTAGACAAAAATCAAAGGGCTTATGAAAAATTTCATGAATGTCTTAGGATGTTGTGGGTATGTATTTAGGAGTGAAGGCAAATGGAATGATAGATGGAATAATAGTAGATGGCGAAGCAAAGACTGACTACACATGGTGCCTATTTTCCAGGTTTTCACCATGGTACTTATCCAAAGTGCTTGTTTACCAGGTTTTCACTTTTGGACGAATTTATTTCTCTTTACTATTTGTCATTTTTCCATTTTTTTGGTGTCACCAAGACACCTATTTTCCAACTTCTCATCAGGGTGCTAATTTTTTATATCTTTCCATTTTTTTGTATTTTTAATAGTTTTCAGCCAAGCTCTCTGATGCTATGTATAGAACTTGCATAGATGCATATTGTTTATAGGTTCTATCAATTGTTCTCCATCAGGCATAGCAAATTGATAAGAACTAGAACCAAAAGAGGACATGATGATGTGAGGACCTAGCCAATTGGGCTCAAACTTGCCAGGTTTTTCTCGATCAGCTTGATTTCTTAGATTTTGCATGAGGACCAAATCACCAATTTCAAACTTCCTAAACATTACTATTTTATTGTAGCTTCTATAGAGATGGTTTAAATATTTCTATAAGTGGTTCAAGGCATTTTTTCTTCTTTCTTACAACATTTCTAGCTAATGTAGGAAAGACTATCTATACTCTTCATCATCAATCAATCCCTTCAAGGAGACTCAAAAGAATGAATTTTGACCTCGATGGGAAATATGGCTTCAAATCCATAGACCAAGGAAAATGGGATGGCTCTAGTAGTTGTGTGGATGTTGGTGTGGTAGGCCCACAAGGAAAGATTATGTTATAGATGCCAATCACAACTAGTGTCATTGACGGTCTTTTTAAGAATTTGAACGATCATTTTATTAGACACCTCAATTTGACCGTTAACTTACAGATAGTAGGGCGTGGAAAAGTGGTGGTGAATGTGGAAGCATTCATAAATCTCAAAATTATCTTAGTTTTTAAATGAATGATTATTTTCTATGATGATGGACTGTGGGACACCATACCAACAAATGATGTAATTAAGAATAAACTTGGAAATCTATTTACTAGTGATGTAAGTGAGGGGGACAATCTCAATCCACTTAGTGAAATAATCAGTGGATGTGATAATGAATTTATGTCCATTCGAAGAAGAGGGGTGAATTTTTCCCACGAGGTTGAGTCCCCATTGTGTGAAGGGCCATGGAGAAATGATTGGTCTCAACTCCTGTGCGGGTACATGGATTAGATCACTATGCACTTGACATTTCTGACATGTTCTGGCAAACTGAAGAGTATATTTTTCTATTGTCAACCAATAATACCCAAGTCTTGTGACTTTCCTCGCTAAGGTCAAGCCACTCAAATGAGATTTGCATATACCCTCCTGTACCTCATGCAAATTTGTTTGGGCTTCATTAGTGTCGAGACAACAAAGAAGGGTGTTGTCAAAGCTACGATAGTATAAGGTGTCATTGACAATGGCATATTGGGTGGCCTTTCAAATGAAATATTTTATTTGATTATTGGATAGGTTGGGTGGAAGGGTCTGGGACTGAAGATAATCATAGATGTCCTGATATTAAGGAAAATTGGGACCAACAATCCAGCAGACCATTTCTAAATCTAGAACATCGTATGTTGGAACCAATAGTTGATCTAGTAAAAACTCCCATTGTGACACATTATTAGGGATGTCTAAAAGAGATCCAATAGTTTCCATTGCATCAGCTACCCTATTTTTTACTCTAGGGATCTGTTCAAATGCAATCCGGTGGAAGTATGAGTGAAATCTATGAACCATGCATTTGTAGGGCATTAACTTTTCATCCTTTGTGTCATACTCATCAGTAACCTAGTTGACGACCAACTGAGAATCTCTGAAAACTAAAAGTGTCTTGATTTTCCATTTTATAGCCATTAAGAGTCTTGTGACAAGTGCCTAATATTTCATAATGTTATTGGTACAAGGGAAGGCAATTCAAAATTCCTTAGGAATGGAGTCCCCTTGCGGTGTGATGAATAAGATCCCTACTCCTGAGCCATGACCATTATGAGACCTGTCAAAATACAACTTCCAGGGTGATGAAGCTTTTGCATGAAAGATAGATTCATCAGGAAAATCAACTATCAAAGGATGAGTGCCTTGTATTGGTGCATCTACAAGTTGATCAGCTGTTACTTGTCCTTTTATTGCCTTGCATTCAACATATTGTATGTCATATTCACTTAAGATCATTACCCATTTTGTTAACCGACCTGTCAAGGTTGCCCAACTAAGAAGATACTTCAAAGGATCACTCTTTGCCACCAAGTGTGTTTGGTGGTTCAGCATGTAATTTTGTAACTTATATACCACAAAGATAACTACAAGACATGCTTGTTCAATGGATGCGTAGTTAACCTTATATCTGACCAATGTGTGACTAATGTAGTATATAGCCTGCTCCTTTTCTTCATGGTCATTTTGTCCTAACAATTCCCCCAGTGTATTCGTAGTTGCAGAGACATATGAAATCAAAGGTTTTCCTTCAATTAGAGCCATTAAGATAGGTGGTGTCAATAAATATTCTTTGATTTGTTGGAAGGATGATTGAAATTTATCTATCCACACAAAGGGGATACTTTTGTGCAACAGGTACTGAAATGGTTGACATTTGTCTACTAGTTGTGCAATGAACTATCAGATGGACTATAATCTACCCTGTAATGTCCTTAGCTCACTTATTCCTTTTGGAAGAGGAATGTCTAATATTTCTTTCACTTTTGCAGGGTCAACTTCTATGCCTCGGTGAGAAACTATGTAACCCAATAGTTTTCCTAAAGTAGCCCCAAAAAAACATTTCTTCGGGTTCAAATGAACTTTGTATTCTTCCAGCTGCCTAAAGGTTTTGTCTAGGATGCTAAGATGATCTTTCCATGTCAAATATTTTTTTTAAAAGGTCATCCACATAATCTTTCATTAGTGTGTGCATGAGATCATGGAAGATCATTGTCATGGATCACTAGTATGTGGCACCTGCATTCTTTAGACCAAAAGGCATGGCATTCCAACAGTATGTTCCCCAAGGATAGGTAAAATTTATTTTGTGTTGATCTTCAAGGGTGATTTGAATTTGATTGTAGCTTGAGAAACCATCCATAAGGGACAACATCTCGTACCCTGCTATGAGATCAACAATTATGTCTATGTTCAGCAATAGAAAGTCATCTTTTGGACATGCCTTGTTTAAAACACAAAAAATTGTACAAATGTAGATCTGTCCATTTGGCTTGTTGACAAGTACAAGGTTGGAAATCTAGTTAGCATAATCTATTGATCTTATAAATCTAAAATCTAGTAACTTCTTAAGCTTAGCCTTCACAAGTAATGAAATTTGTGGATGCATCTTTCACAATTTCTATTTGACTAGTTTGATACCTAGAATTAAAGGAAGATGGTGCAATATTAATTATGGATCTAGACCTGGCATGTTAGCATATGACCATGCAAAGTTAACTTTTCTTTTTGAGAAGAATTGTTGGAATTCAGTTTTTTCTTCTTCCATTAATGATGCGGCAAGGAGAACCATTTTGGGGTCCTCTATAGTAGCAATGTTAACTTCTATGGTGTCTTCAATAAGAATTTCTGATTTTTCCTATGTCACGGGAAGAAATTCCAATCCTCCATCCTTAGGTGCCTCAGAGAGGTTTTCACCTTTGAATAGGTCCTTTATTTTTACTATTGTATTATCAGAAGATGCCTTGCTATTTTCACCTAAATACATGTATTTTTTTGTTTTATTTCTTATATTTTTGTGACTGGAGGATTGCATATCCTCCCCAAAGTATGTCATATAATCTAGATCAATAGAAAATATTGCCTTGTGATCACCACTTGGTATGCCCTCACAGAGTCCCATGAATTCTGCAATGGCCTCATCATTCTGAAAGATGTCCATAATGAGCAGACCTTGTTGATCCCAATCAATGAGTTGTGCATAGACAAGAGAGATACCATCGTCAGTATTGGTAAATGGTGGGGAAGATGCAAAAATCATGCAAATGGAAGCTTCAAGTGTGAAGACAAAAAAATTGTCCTCAATTTCATAGTCATATTTGATCCAAGGACCATCTTCAGACTCAGATGAGTTATATTCATGGTCATAATATGAGACAAAAGGATCAGAATCATAATCAATGGATGGTAGTTCCAAAGTATGAATAGTAGACTCAAGCATTTCAAGCTCATGGGTGGATTCGGTAATGGGGTGGGGCAAGTCAGACATTGCTCATGAGGATTTAGATTTATTCACATTTGGGTCTTGTGAAATGCTTACCCATTCTTTATGCTTAGAATGGCTATCCAAAGGATCAATTTTATACATTTTTCTAAATATTTCCTCAAAAGGAATTGGCTGGGTTGTAGGAATAATTCATCAATTTCATAGTCACTCAGAGTTCTATCAGATCCCCATTCCCATTCATGAGAGTCAGTTTCAGTATGGGATTCTTCACATGTCTTGACACTTTCAGGAGTCATTACATCCTCACACAAAAGTACATTGGTACGTTGATTGTCAGTTCTGAGTTGCTCAAACCCTAGCCCTAGATGCTTTGGTCTCTTATAAGGAATGATAGGTTCTCTCCTTTCAGTTTTTTCCTATCCAAGGCCACTAGTTCCATCAAAACCATGTGCTTTTCATATATCATATCCTTCACCATATATATGTACTAGTAGTGGTGGTGATTCCTCTAGGTCCTTATAGATCCAAAAAAATAAGTCTAAAATGTCCTCATCATTCATGTCTCCCCATAGTGTGAAGATCATCTTTGGAGGAACCTTGAAATTCTTCTTCGGCTCTATTGTGAAACAAGGTTGACCATAGACTTTAGGTGGCTTGGGTATTGTTGTGATATAGTAAGCCATATTCAATTTGAATTCTCCACAGCCAACATCCTGGATCTTAAATTCAATACTTGGTATGGTGGCTGAGGAGAATGGTATGGTGGAAGTGGATGGAGTGGATATGGATTATTTGGTGAGTGTTGATGGGTCAATGTATTTAGATGAAGTGGATGTTGAAGCCTCTCAATTGATGGGCACTTGGTTCTCAGAAGTAGCTCACAAATTGGTGCAATATTGAAAAGGATCATGATCTCCTAGTATAGTGATTTCAGTGCCATGGAAGGGGAACTTCAATCATTGGTGGTAAGTGGAGGGGATTGCTAGATCATGATCCAAGACTTGACATGTTGTATCTATAATATCTAGTCCCACACAAATTGGAAGTGTGATGATGCCTTTAGAAGAGAATTCTTCATCATCATATGCTTTTATCACAATACTCTTTTTAGAGTCTACAAAAGCATCAGAGAAGCCAAGAACTTTGACTAATTTTAGAGAGTAGATTTTCAATCCTACTCTGCCATCTACTAGGATTTGTCTAACCTTATTCTTATGGATGAAAACCTCAATATGGAGGACATCATTATGAGATGGTTTGGGTGAAGAATAGTTAAGGTCTAAAAAGGTAATGTGATGAGGGGAAGTAAAATATTTGACTATGGTTTTGAAATGGTTGACATCAATATCAATTGGGACAAAAGACTCTTGCAAGACCTTATCCAATATAGCCTTATGTGTAGGTGAAATGTGGAGCAACTCAAGGATGGAAATTTGGGTGGGAATTTTGTTAAATTTCTCGATAAGGTTGAATTTTGGATTGTGTTTTGGCTGCTTGACAGATGGGACAAGTATGGTAATCTTGGGATGACAAGCAGAAGGACCTAGATGGTGACCTTTCCTTTGCATGTGGTGACATTGCATTCCCGGGTCTTCTTAATAGTCATGGTATTGACATTTTTGTATTCATTAGTAGACTGAAGGTTATTAATGATAGGACCACCTAAATAGTTGAAAGCGGCATGGGTATAATTGGCTTGATTGTTGTTATTATTTGTGTTAGATGATGAGGGGTTACCAAAACCATGATCTTGTAGTGGTTTCTTGTGAATTGTATGGTTTGAATTGGATGCAAATGGTTGACCACCAAGCTCAATAGTACGGTTTTCAGTAAGATCCTATACAAGGTTTCTTACTTGATAACAAGAGGAAGTTTTATGCCCTTTAACACGATGGTATTCACAGAATGCATTATCATCCCACCATGACAGCTTGAACTAACTAGGGTCATATGGTTTAGGGTCTTCCAATGTGATGACACCATTTTGAATATGTTTCTTAAGGACCCATTCAATTGGTTCACCCAAGGGGGTGTATGTTCATTTTTGAAATTGTCATTGTTGACGGGGTTGCCTTTGATTGGATTGAGAGGGATTGTTTTGAATGGAATTAGCATTTGGTGTTGTTGTAGTGACAGGTGTAGTTTAGTTTGGACTCCTTTAAGAGTGAGCACAAGACCTATTGCATTGACCATTTTTGTGTTGACCACTCCATCATTGGTGATGTGTTTATTTTTAACCCAATATTTATTTTTGTCGTTGGTCGCACATGGGTTATTTTTTGTGGTAGTGTTAATGGTTTTCCATCGTACTTGAGTTCAACTTTGGAAATTAAGGCTTTTTCAAGCTAGACTCCTTTTTCAACAAGGTCGGGAAAGGTGGTGCAACAATGGACTTGAAGGCCATATCTTAGTGGTCCAAGGAGATTCTGTACAAACTTGGTGACCTTTTCCTTTTCATGCATCTCCATAGGACATCATCTTGCTAGGGTTCTCCATCTTTTGAAGAATGAGATAAATGTCTCACCAGTGTCCTCTTGAGTGAATCTGCATAAGGAGACAATGCCAATGTCTATATCAATGTTATAGGCATAGTTTTCAACAAACTTGTTGGCCAATTCTTCCCATGATTTTATTCCTTTAGGAAATTGTACGAACTACTCCAATGCATGACCTATGAGACTCTTAGAGAAGAGTCTCATTAGGTAAGTGTGTTCATAGGCAATGTCCATGCAAATGGTTGTGAATTATCTTATGTGTTCAATGGGATTAGTTTTTCCTTTGTATTTAGGGAAGTGTGGCACCACATACCCTGGAGGGAATGGTGGCATGAAAAAGGTTGTGTCAAACAGATATGGACATAAGTCATATGTCATGTAAGAATTTTTGTTGGCCATTTGCAAGGTTTCCACTTGTGTTTGAAGAGTAAAAAGTTTGAGTTTGAGTGCCTCCACAATAGGATTGTTTGTAGCATCACATAGGCTGGTGAGAGGTATGGATTGATTTACCACTTGTTGTGATGATGTGTTGTGGTTTGGAATGTGTTGTTGATGAATAAAATGGGTGTTTTGATTTGATGTTTGTTGAAAATGAATGTTTTGATTAGGTATTTTTTGATGAGTATGGACTTGAGATGCATATGTGGGAATGTGGGTTCCAACCATGTTAGATTGAATTTGTGGAATTTGTTGTCCTTGAACATGTTGGTGACCAAATGGATTCATATGCTAGGTTCCTTTTCCAAGTTGATAGGTTTGACCATGTGAAATGTTGGTATTTTGTTCTAAGGGAATGTTGGTGTTGAATTGTGATGAATTAGGGACACTGGATTGAGATCCTTGAATGACAACTCTTCGTTTGTTCTTCCCAAAGGGGTTTGATGAGTTTTTTGCCATTATATTAGTAGAGGAACCCAATAAAAGGTTTTCTAATATCCCCATAGAGCTAGATGGGGCTCCATAGAGGTTTGATGTGTTGGTTCCCATTGTATTCGATGAAGTCCCAAATGTTGATCCAATAGTTTTTGAGGAAACTATGGATATTTTTTGAGGGATTGACTATGATGTGGTGTTTATTAGGGTTGATGTTACCCCAATAGACATTGTGTTAACCACATTGGATGTATTGGTTGTAGTTTGGGTGGTGGTAGCACCAATAGAGGTAGCATTAATGGTGTTTGTTGACATTTTGTGTTGTAGCTCCCATGGGGGTGTTGTTTGCACCATGTGATGGGTTCGTTTGATTGGTAGAATTAGGAGATGCTACTCTTATGGTGTTGATGTCAAAGCCTTTTGGTAACTTATCCCCTTGGTCAAGGAGCATGGCTAGGTATCTATCTAAATCTTGCAAGACTAACTCTTCCACAAAGGAGGCTACTTCAGGATTTTGTACAACATCTTCCTAAAATATTTTTCCATTGTGGTCTCTATGGATGAATTGTTCAAAAGGATTGCATGAAGAAGATGGAATAGTCATTTCACTGAATGGATTGGTGGATGAATTTCCCATGTTGGTGTTTTCACTCATGTCATTAGGGAAATTATTTACATTCATGTCATTAAGGAAATTGTAAAGGTTGTTGCCTTGTCCAAAAATATCCATTCTCTTTTTGCATTGTAGTCTTGTTTCAACCATAAATGTTTTTCTCAAATGAGGGAAGATGGAGAATGACCAAATGCAAATGATATGAGACTATATTTTTTTTGGTTTTTTGGATTAAGGGATGCTCTAAAATGATAATGATGGTGACCAAAGGAGAATGGTAAATTCCAATGAGACTAAAATTACTAGGCTAGAGGTGTGTAAATGCAAATGCAAGGGATTCTAGGATGCACTCAATATTGGTAAACTTAAGGAGAGGTACACTCAACCATTCAAAGTTTAGACAATGTCTCAATTTTGGAATGTTAAGGACTTGTTAAAAGGACTAGGGGACAAATATGACAAAGTGAGGTTTCTGCACTAGACTATTGATTTGGAAATGGGTCATTAAAAGGAAAAAGACTAAAGGAAATAATTTTATCAAGTCCAATGATAGCCTATTCTTGAAGGAAAATGTTTGATAAAGAATGGCAAGGATTCCTATCCTAAAATCTGTAAAATGAGGACCTAAAATGATGGTAAATCCTAAGGATGTAATTAAGGAAGTGCAATGAATGACCTATGGAAAACTAAAAATGCAACCTAAAATGCAATTATGGAGGAATTTAAGCAATTCTTGATCTAGTTGTTTGACAAAGACTGTAGAAAAAGATGTCAAGAATATGTTTGCAATTGTTTAGCCTCAGGTTTTTGACAGTGATACTATTTTCTAAGGTCATAAGAAATTGCATCATTTTAGGCTTCAAATACATTGCAATGTATCAAACGTATCAAATGCATCACAAAATGAGAATATGCAGTGTTTCAACAAGCATATACGACTCAACAAAGTAGTTGTAGTGCAGAAAGTAGCAAATGCATTGCGAAACAGGAAGATGCGGCATTTGAGATAGTGTATGTTGTTCAATAGAATAATTGCGGTTGTGAGGAACTCAAATGCATTGCAAAAAAAGTAGATGTGGTGTTTGAGATAGAAAATGTAGTTTAGTAGAGTGTTCGTAGTGCAAAAAATAGAAAATGCAGTGTGGGTTGTCAAATGCATCACAAAAATTAGCAAATGCATTGCAGAGTCTAGTTTCTTGTCAAATTTTGATAGATTGTCAAGATTTTTTTTAGTTTAAAGTGTTGTTCCAGATTTGAAAAGGACTTTTAATTATTCATTTATTTTGACAAACACTTGGAAAACACATTGTCTTTGAAAGTTTGCAAAAACAACCACATAGAAAACAAGTACAATCCTATGGCTTGAAAGACTATATTCTTTTAAATTCCATGTGAATTTTACTCCAAATGCACTTATTCCTAGTAGATGAATTTAGAATCTTGGCCACATAGGCTCCCCCTTACAGTGCACTCACTTCTCAGGTCAACCAAGCTTCCATCCCCCATAAAACTCCCATGGTAGACTCATCATCTTTATTAAAAAACTATGAGAATGTGGATGCCTTTGCAATGACCTTTGATGCACCAAAGAATAGATAAAGGTTTTTGGCCAACTATAACAAGGGTTTTAGTAATTACTTTCCATTTGTGGGGGTTGATCCATGTGGTGAGAGACCACTGCTGCCCTTCTTGTCAGAACCAACCTTGTGATACTGGCCTTTGTTCTAGTACCCACACTTATATACCAGTTGGAAATGTGCTTGGCTTTAGCATGTTACCAATTGGGTCATTCCCTTGGGTGATTACTTTTTCCGACAAGGTAGGCCCTCTAAGATAAACAAAAGTGAGCAAGTATATCAATAGTTTGATCAATCTTTATTTTGCATGAAATAAAGAGAGAACACACACTATATACTCTACTCACACTCACAAGATTTGTTCACTTTAAAACCCAAGATAAAATGTGAGGGGTGATAAAGTAACAATCTCTTAGTGTTTTTTTTTTCTCAAGATTACTCAAATCATAGGAGAATACACACTTGAGAGATTATTACTAGACCACAAAACACACAAGACACTTGTTCATTTTTAAAGCCCAAAATGAAGTGTGAGAAAAATAGTTGTTTATTTAAAATCAATGACATGTGATAATTCAAATTCATTTTAAACCCACGAGTTGTAATGCATGATTGTGTTCATTTTAATCCAATGAATTTGCATGCATGTTCATTTTAACTCATGAATGTAAATGCAAATTTGTAGTTGTTTGTTTGATTAAGATTGTGATAATAAAATAAAAAAAACAACAAGAGATTAGACTCCAACTCCAGCTTTCCACATGCTATAAAAAATATATTAGTATCCAAAAAATCTCTAACCTATAAAGCAAGAAATGAAATCTAGAAAAAATACAAGAAAATCCAAAAAAAATGTTACACAGGAAAATGTGTTGCAACAAAGTAGATGTGTTATGGGACAGAATACTAAAAATGCAATAGGAAAATGCATCGCTAGATGAATCAAATGTGGCTTGGAATCAAATGCGTCACTCTAGGTCTTAGATGTGGCTCAAGATAGCAATTGCATCATTTGAGCTCGCGAATGTGGCTCGATAGAGTGTATGCATCATTTCCAAAGGTAGATGTATCACGACAGGGCATTTGCATCTTAAGAGGCTATGATTGTATCGTTTTGTACCTATACCTACAAAAAATACAAAACAAATCTATACAAAACCACAAAAAAAATGAATGTCGGGTTCACCAATGTAACTAAGAGTATTTTCCTAGGCTTAGCAAATTAATGCATTAACATAAAAACCCAAAGTCATAATGAAGTGCAAAGAAAATAACATGAAAACAAAAGGAATGATATCACCCAAAAGATTTCATTCTCCATGGTTTCCCTCCATTATACCTTCTCAACTTGCTACAATGTGATTGTGCCCTCAAATTC
>VDFB02270651.1:104399160-104498915 GCA_007258455.2 Sequoia sempervirens | reverse complement strand
CCTACTCTCTCTCCCATTCACTGTCAAAAATGAGTATTTATATATAAGTCATTTGAAAGGATGCGTCCTTTTGCATTCACATCTATGGCAATACATTATATTCAAGCCTTTTTAGACATTTACCAAACACCTGCAAAGACATCCTGTAGTCATACCAACACTCCAAGTCCTCCCAATAGTCAATCTATCACATATCACTATGGAGTCATGCAATCTGATTGACGTTCTGAGTCTCACCAATAGCCTATCTGTATCTTTGCATCTATCCACAAGTTGTCTTATAGTTATACCGATGCTTTGAGTCTCCTCGATGTTTTATCCTTTCGGTCTTAATTATCACTATGACTTTAGGGGTCGGGAAACATTCCTCTAACTACTTGTATCTTGCTGAGAATCTTCCTTTGGATATTTTGATCACCAAAACAAAATGTTTCTCTTACCAATGGAAGTATATTCAGTATGACCTTTTGTATCTCTTCCCACTAAATCCAGTATTACCAAAGATCAAACATATCACTAAGTCCCAAGGTAATCCTTTCACTATGACATAGGGGATTGGCAGGACTCCATGACTTTATACCAATAACAATGATAGAACCCACCTTTTCTTTATCGCTAAGACCAAGTGAATGCTTTGAGATGTTTCACCAACTACCTAGGTCTCTTTGACAATCACTTTCTGCTACATTAGTATAACACACATATGTTCATTATGACTTATATTGATGAAGACTTTCTTGCTGGTAGAACCCACTTTTTTGGGAAACATTTTGAGAATATTTTAGATTCCTTTTTGATGCTCTAGAATTGCACGAAGATCAATAAGACATAAATGAGCCCATTATGACTTACACCGATGCATGTTTTCTTGTCGATGTGATCTTTTTGTCGCTAAGACCCCAAATTATGTTTGCCCGATGTGTATCTTCAGATGAAATCGTATCGGTATGACATTCTCGAACTCCTATGGATAGACTGTAAAAGACACACATTAATATGAAATGTTTTATGGGTCGGTGAGACTTGCACCATGTTAAGCCGATATGGTTTATACATTGAAATACTCAGGGATAGATGAATTCTATGGGACCAAATGATGAAAACAAATGAAAACAATGGAAAAAACATTATGCAAAGTGGATTCATGATCCTATGGCATGGACAACTTAGGAAACTTATGGGTATAAACAACCATAAAAAATTTCAAAATTTTATAGTTCTAATAGTAGCTCTATCTAGGGATGAATAATTGTGAGATCATTGCAAGGATCCAAATTTTTGGGTGAGTAGACCAAACTCAAGGTGATGGACTAGTGAGCAAGATGGAATGAATGGAAATGGAGATGAACAAGACCCTATACTACTGTACATGGAAAGATTTATTTTAAAAGAAGGAATATCAGGATTGTCCATGTACTGGAAATTCCTCTTCCTTTTATTTCCTAGACTACTACATGCATGGAAGAGAATTTTTGAGAGGATTTTCAAGAGTTGTCCTTGAACTGGAAACCCTTAATCCTCTATATTGCTTTACGAGAAAAAATGCTTCAAGAATTTCCCATGTACAGGAAACACCTAAATTTCACCAGTCATGTTTTGCAAATAATATGAATCTTCACCTTTCTTGCAAAAAACAACAAAGTGCCCCAACCACAAAGCTTCAAATTTCATGTGCTTACCCTTCTCCTAACACCTTACATTCCACATTAACACCAAATCATTTTCTTTGAATTTTCTATCTTTCTCTCTTCTATCGAATAAATACTTCATTTGTGCTTGTAATTTCACATTTTGGTTTTGAGCTACACTTCTTATCTCATCAAGCTTTGCCAGCTACACCATCCTTTCCTCCATTGGTCTAGGAATACCTATATCTTCCTGAAGGATAAATTTGTAAACTAGTAACAAATTTTGTAAAGGAATCCTAGCTTGTGTTCCATATACCAATTCAAATGGGGATTTTCCAATTTCCTTTTTTACTATTATCCTATCAGCCCACACAACCAACCTCAATTTTGAATCCCAAGCCTTTTTATTCCCACTTAGTATCCTCCTTATGATCTTCAAAATAATTTTGTTGCTAGACTCTACTTGACCATTAGCTTGTAGATGGTAAGGAGTTGCATAAGAAATAGTGATACCATAGGTACTAGAAAAATCTTTAAACTCATTAGATCTAAAACACATCCCATTATTTGTGATCAATCTTAATGGTGTACCAAATCTGGTAATGATGTTATCCATTAAAAAAATGATTACAAATCTACTTGTTGCTTGCTTGGTTGGGACTGCCTCTACCCATTTGGTGAAGTAATCAATTGCAACCAGTATCCACTTATGTCCTCCACTTGATTTCTCTTGTATCTCCCCAATAAAATCAATTCCCCACTGATGAAAAGGGGCTTCAACCTGCAAAGGTCTGAGTGGTAAAGCTCCCTAATACTTCATTTTCCCTGAGAACTTCTGGCATGCTTCACATCTTCTTACATATGAAAAAGAATCATTAAAAACTTTTTTCCAGTAATAACTTTCCCTGAGAATCTTATGTGCAGTTGTCTTTGCAAAATAATGGCCTCCACAAAACACGCTTGGCCTGTGACTCATCTATACATAGCAACAACATCTTGTCCTTGTTTTTCCAAAATGAATCACCTTCTATGAACACATATTTGGATGCTTACAACTTCAAGGTTCTTCTCTAATTGTCACTTAATTCTTTAGGGAACTTCATGTATCTAAGGTAATACATGATGTCTATATACGAAGGAGTATGCTCAATACTTGCAATTGCATTTCCTTCATCTTCTACATTACAAGTTTGATTTCCTTCAACATTTATTTATGCCATTAACTTGGCCAAACCTTGACCTCTCACTAATTTAATAATCTATATTTCCATATCAAATTCTTGAATTTTATTAATCCACTTGCATTTCTTTCCAGTTACCTTTGACTATGTCAAAATATCTTTAACAACTGCATGAGGGACATAAGCTATCACTTTGGCTCCAACAAGCTATGGTCTAAAAGCTTTTATGGCTTTCACCAATGCAAATTATTGTTTCTCCATTATATTATATTTCAATTCTGACCCCTGCAATGACTTGCTGAAAAAAGGCACAGGTTGCTCATAACCTTCCTCATTCTTTTGTAACATGATAGTAGCTATAATATGCAACAAAGAAAATGAAAATATTTGAAAGGGTTTTGTAAAATCTGGAGATTTAAGGACAAGAGCTTCCTTGATGGCCCTTTTGATGGATATAAAAGCTTCTAATGCTTTTGCAATCCAATCTACCTTTTGTCCCTTCCTTGGCATTTTTGAGATGGGCTTAACAATTTCAAAAAAAATAAACACAAATATCTTAACAAAATTGATTTGTCCAAAAAATGACTAGATGGCCTTGACAATTTTAGGAATAGGAACTTTATCTATGGCCTCAATCCTCTCATAATCTATCCTAATTCCCTCCTTTGACACAATATGTCCTAAGAGCTTACCTTTTGTGACTGCAAAATGACACTTTTTTGGGTTTATTCTAATACTATATTCTAAAGCTTTAATAAATACCTTTTCTAGATGTTCTTCATGATCTTCATCCCTTTTTGAATAAGCAGTAAGGTCATCTTGATACACCACCATGATAGCATTAATCAAGTCTATAAATGCTACGTCCATAGATCTTTGAAAAGTTGCACCCACATTTGTGAGACCGAATGACAATCTCACATAAACATACGTTCTCCATGGACTTGTAAAAGTTGTCTTGTACTATTTAGATTCTTTGACTTTGACTTGGTTGTAACCAGAGAACCCATCCATCATAGATAACAACTCACACCTTGTCACTTTATGTAGTATAGCCTCCATATTAGGTAGAGGATAATTATCCTTGAGAGATGCCACATTTAGATTTTTGAAGTCCACACATAATCTGATATCCCCATTCTTCTTCCTCACAAGAACTAGGTTTGAAACCCATGTTGAGTGCTTGATTGGTTTGATGATACCCCCATCTTTGAGCTTTGCCAATTCTTCTTACATTTTTGGTTCCAATGTTGGATTGATAGGTCTTTTCCTTTGCCTAAATGGCTTTACATCTAGCTTCAATGGGATTTCATGTTGAAACAAATCTTCCCTATATGCTTTGAGATCTTCATAAGACCATGCAAACACATGTTTCTATTTTTTCAATAATGCAATCAACATTCTTCAAATTGTTGGGCTTATTTTCTTTCCAATGTATACCTTTTTTGGTGCCAATTCAGTCCCTAAATTGACCTCTTCAATATCCTCCCTCTTGATTGGTGTTTGCTTCATGAGGGACTAATCATTTCCATCATATACCCTTTAGAATGCTACTAGATATTTGGGAAGCTTAGTAGTTTTAAGCTATAAGACCTATTTCCCAAATATTGTCTGCTTTCCATCTACTTCTTCAATAAAGGCACTAAAATCAACTTCTTGAGCTTCATATTGATCTATACAGTGAAGAAATTTCAAGAGGTTAGCATCATCATTAAAGACCTACCAACTATATATATTTTCAAGCACAACAGGTCTTGCTTTGAACTCAATTTGAGACACTCCAGCCAGTGTGATATCATCTCTTCTCAATGCTACATTGGCTAAAAAGTATGCCATTATATTCTTCGACCTATTAATCCACTCAATTGAGAAAGCATCAAACAACTCAATTGTGTCCCATACAACATTCCTATATTGCTTTAGACTTTTGTGTTTTGCTGCATATTTTGATTTAACTTGAGAAAAAACTAGCTCAGAATCCCTTAGAACAGCTAGCAGCTTGATCTTATGTTTTACAGCCATATTCAATCATGTTAGTAAAGCTTCATACTTTGCTATATTCTTCATGCATTCAAAAGCTAGAAAAAATGAATATTTAAAAGTAACTCCTTCAGGGGAAATAAACACTATTCCTACTCCATTACCTTCTTGGCTGCAAGCTCCATCAAAGTACATTTTCCACACACCATCACAGTTTTTTCCAACATGTTTATCAATTCGATCACCATTGACTAATTCTAGCTGGGCTAGTTCTATCTTAAATTTCCCAATATCCACATCACAAAATAAATTGACTTGATTTGGAGGTACACAATCTACAATTGGGTTCGTCCTTGGCTCCCTATACAACTTAACTTCCTGGCCATTCACTAGAATTGTTGCATAAGATAAATCAAATTGCATGTTTCCCCCAATTGTTGCTATCCATTGTCTTGATAGAAGCATTCCAAACTAAGGAGGGGTATCAATTATAGTTATATCAATATTATAGGCCACCTAAGGATAAGTAGCTAGTTTGACTCCAACATCTTTCATAACACCTACTACTAGAAAATGCCTGCTATCCATTGCATAAAACTTCCCTTCATTAGTATCTACCCACATGCCTAGCTATTTCATAACTCCAACTAGCATGATATTAATTGCAGTGCCAGAGTCTATCATGCATTTCCTCAACAGTTTGTTGTTTATAAGTAGTGTGGTGAAAAAAGGCTCAACTTGTGGGGAATTTACCAATACATCATTTAAGCACACTTTTGGAATAGTCACTTTCTTTTGCTTATTAACCATTTTAGTGGCCATTTGATTTTAATAATTTGTACTTTTCTCATTTCCATTTGATATCAATTGAATTGCACTATCCCTATACTCCTTAATTCTCATCATCTCGAGTAGTGGGATAAAAAATTTTACCTGAGATAAAGCCTGAGAGAAGTCAAATGAAGAACCCTTTGCCTTAACTTTTTTCTTTTGCTCTAATGTTTCCCATTTGAATTCTTCCTTTTTGACAGGTTTCTGATTCTCTTTGTATAACTTTTTGTTCTCTTCTTTTTGAACAAGCTTTTGTTTGTTCTTGTCATGTTGCTTATTTTTTGTTCTCTTCAAAACTCTTGGTGTTACTTCTCTATCTTTCATGAATGTTTCCCTCAGAGCACCTTCCCTTTCATTCTTTGTCCTATTTATTAACCAATACCTGCTCTTCACTTGTTCAACCATAGCAATGGTTAACCTCTTTATTTCCTCTTTATTGGGCCTCCTTACATCGCATTGAGTAGGCACCTCAACAGAGTATTGTTCTGCATAACTCTCTTCAGAATTAGAAAAAACTTGTTCAACCATGTGGACATTGCACCTTTGATTTGAAACATCATACTCATAGCCTTTATCTTTCTGAAGATGAATATTCCTCCTCAGCATGGTGAAAGGTATTTGAGGTCAAGTACACTGTGTGATCCTCTCCACTGTCACCCACTAGCATACCTTCTTCTTTCATTTTTTGAGCTACAACACAATGATCTAGGGAATGTGGCCCATCACATCCTTCACACCAGAGATTATTATTTACCATATATGCCCCCTTCTTTCTTAATGGATCAGGTGTTTCCTTGTTCCTAGGTCTATCTATTACAGGTTTTCCATCCTTTAAATTCACATTGTAAGGCATGTCATGTAACCAAGGCCTCTCATTTTTGTACATGTTATCCTATTCGTACTAATAATTATTGGCTTGTTGAGGAACCCTAGGATTGTATCTCTTATTGATCATCCCAGTAGCTTTCCCATTGTTTTCAATGGTCAGTGCTATCTTTTGGGCTTTAGCTAAATCTCTTGGAACCTGTTTCTTAGTTCATACCCTATTTTTGGATGAAATGCATCCAAATAAATACTCATTACTGCAGAGTCTGGAAACTTTGACCCAGGTGGTATTTTATTCTGCAATTTGTTGAATCTCTGGTTAAAATCATAAATTGACTCATTTTGATTTTTTTGAATCCGTACTAGTTCATGTAAAGCAACATTTGGTGCACATGGATTTCCATATTGTTCAAGAAATTGATCCTAAAATTCTTGGATAGAATCAACAAACGTTGTTGGCAAGCTATTGAAGCAATCCCTAGCTTCTTCGGTGAGTGACATCATGAATAACCTCATATGTAAATCTTCATATGATACATTCGAGTCTTGGACAAAAGCATTAAAATTCCTTAAATGATTTTCAGCAGTAATTGCACTACTCCTTGCAAAAATAGGAACAAGACTTCTCCAACTACTATCCATAGGGTAAGGGTATAATTGAAACCCTATCAAATCAAATTTTTTGATCATTGTTGTATATTGTTGAGGGGGAGGATTATGCAAGTGTTGATACTAGTACACTGGATTATTGTATTGTGTATGAAGATATGGTACATATTGCTGACCATGAGGTGGTTGTAGATTTGTATGTTCTGATGCAATATATGGTGGATGGTTTGGTTGCTTGTATTGATTTCTCATATGATTCTGAGGAGCCTTTGATGGGTCGGAAGGCCCTATGTTATCATTTCCTTACCTATGAGGCAGTATATACTTTGAAAAACCAACTGTCTGAGCGTTAATTTGGGATTTCTACAATTTCAAGTCTTGGATTGCTTTTATCATTTGGATCTTTTCCTATTCATCTTTTTCCCTTTCTACTTCTTGTTTATGAAACTTGAGCTATGCTTCTACTTCTTGATGAGTTGAGAACTCATAGTTTTCTTGAGGAATTACATGATCAATAGACTCACTTTGATTACCATCCATTCTTTGATCATATTCCTGTTGACATCTGATTCGTTCAACTTTGAGTTAAGCATTGAACTCTACCTGTTTTTGAGGATTATAAAAAGGATTTTTTTTCTTCTGGGGTACAAGGTTCTGCACTTGAATTATCTCTCCACATATCATAACGGTCATATGTCTCACAATTTGGTCTTGATGCTTTGTCTTTGTTTGTTATGCACATGTCATCATTTATCTTCTTACCCTTATCAACCTTATCATCCTTATGTGTCCACTTACTATTGCCAGCAAGACCTCTAGAAGGACCTCCTTTGTATTGGGATCTTCTACCATTTATTTTGAATTGATGCAATATTGATGCAGTGTTCTCATTCAAAGTTGCCACTCACTTTATTAAAAGTGAGAAAGTGCTTGTTATTTATTATTCCCAGCAAATTCTATATAGGATTTCTAACTCTATGACTAATGCCCTAATTTTGAGTTGACTCCCCAATAGAGTTACCAATTTTTTAGCTCTCAAAAATGCAGGTGAGATACCTCTAGAGGTTTCCAATCTCCAGATAGGTTTTAGGGAAATAGACAAGGCCTAATGAATTGAACCTTCTACTCTTCAGGTGCTGTTAGACCTAGGTAGGTGTACCTATAACAATAAGGCAGACTTGACCTTTATTTATCTCCTAAAGCAATTTACCCACACTAGCAAATGGGAGTGGATAAATGAATTTTATTTTGGTAAAAATTGTATAAGCAATATCAAGGCTAAATCTAATGTGTTCATATGAAAAAATGAATGAAACTTAAAAAATGGAATGGTAGAGACTAGTGCCTTATTGGGTGTACGAAGTTGAATGAAAATATAAAATGAATAACTTCTTTCAGGCAGGAACTCAAATTGTTTGGCATATAGGTTTAAGCTTATAACTAGTATAAACATGCAGTAATGTGACTATGAGCTCTTCTTAATGATCCAAATGAGATTCCTTAATTACTATGATTGATTCAAAGGATTTAGTCTTTCCTTGAAAGACCCAATTAATCCAACCATACAGATACAACAAATGTGCACTGATAAACTAAAAAATATCCTTGATATATCAGTTTAAACAATTAGAAAACATCAACCTTGGAGACAACTTCAACAATACTTTTAATTAACACAACAAACAATTGAAACCAGAAAAATGTTATCATATCAAATGAATTCAATTGAAATCTCCATCATTTTTTACATGCATCATAGTCTCAAAAATATAAATATTATGATTTGCTGTATTTTCTATTCTCTCCCTATTCTCTCTCCCATTCGCTGTAAAAAATGAGTATTTATATATTAGTCATTTGAAAGGACGTGTCCTTTTGCATTCACATGTGTGGTGATCCATTGTATTCAAGAATTTTCAAACATTTTCCAAACACCCACGAAGACATCTTGTAGTCATACTGACACTCCAAGTCCTCCCAACAGTTAATATATAACATATAGCTATGGAGTCATGCAATCTGATTGACGTTCTGAGTCTCATTGATAGCTTATTTGTATCTTCACATCTATCACCAAGTTGTCTTGTAGTTATACCGATGCTTTGATTCTCCCCGACATTTTATCCTTTTGGTCTTAAGTATCATTGTGACTTCAGAGGTCAGCAAACATTCCTCCGATTACTTGTATCTTGCTGAGAATTTTCCTTTAGAAATTTTGATCGCCAAAACAAAATGTTTCTCTTGCCAATGGAAGTATATTTGGTATGGCCTTTTGTATCTCTTCCTACTAAAGCCAGTCTCACCGAAGATCAAACATATTTCAAAGTCCCAATGTAATCCTTTCTCTATGACATAGGGGGTTAGTAGGACTCCATGACTTCATACCGATGACAATGAAAGAACCCACCTTCGCTTTATCAGTAAGACCAAGTGAATGCTTTGAGACATTTCACCGACTACCTAGGTCTCGCCAACAATCACTTTGTGCTACATCGATATAACACACATATATTCATTATGACTTATATCAATGAAGACTTTCTTGCCAGTAGGACCCACTTTTTTGGGAATCATTTTGAGAATATTTTAGATTCATTTTTTATGCTCTAGAATTGCACCATGATCGATAAGACATAAATGAGCCCATTATGACTTACATCGATGCATGTTCTCTTGTTGATAGGACCTTTCTATTGCTAAGACCCCGAATTATGTCTACTTGATGTGTATCTTCAGATGAAATTATATCAGTATGACATTCCCAAACTCCTGCTGATAGAATGCAAAAGACACACATTAATATGAAATGTTTTATGGGTCGGTGATACTTGCACCATGTTAAGCTGATATGGTTTATACATTGAAATACTCAGGGATAGATGAATTCTATGAGACCAAATGATGAAAACAAACTAAAACAAGGGAAAACATGCTATGCAAAGTGGATTCATGAGCTTATGGCATGGAAAACTTAGGAAATTTATGGGTACAGACAACCATAAAAAAATTCAAAATTTAACAGTTCTAACAGTGGCTCTGTCTGGGGATGAATGATTGTGAGATCAGTGCAAGGATCCAAATTTCTAGGTGAGTAGACCAAACTCAAGGTGATGGACTAGTGAGCAAGATGGAATGAATGGAAATGGAGATGAACAAGACCGTATACTACTATACATGGAAAGATTTATTTTAAAAGAAGGAATATCAAGATTGTCCATGTAATGGCAAGTCCTATTCCTTTTATTTCCTAGACTACTATCCATGGAAGAGAAATTTTGAGAGGATTGTCAAGAGTTGTCCATACACTAGAAACCCTTAATCCTCTGTATTGCTTTAAGAGAAAAAATGCTTCAAGAATTTCCCATGTACAGACAACTCCTGAATTTCACTAGTCATGTTTTGTAAATAATATGAATCTTCACCTTTCTTGCTAACAACAACAAAGGGCTCCAAGCACAAAGCTTCAAATTTCCCGTGCTTACCCTTCTCCTAACACCTTGCATTCCACATTAACACCAAATCATTTTCTTTGAATTTTCTATGTTTTGCTCTTCTATCGAATAAATACTTCATTTGTGCCTATAATTTCACATTCTAGTTTTGAGCTACTCTTCTTATCTCATCAAGCTCTACCAGCTGCTCCATTCTTTCCTCCATTGGTTCAGGAATATCTATATCTTCCTGAAGGATAAATTTGTAAAATGATAACAAATTTTGTAAAGGAATCCTAGCTTGTGTTCCATATACCAATTCAAATGGGGATTTTCCAATTGCCTTTTTTACAGTTATCCTATCAGCCCACACAACCAACCTCAATTTTGAATCCCAAGCCTTTTTATTCCCACCTAGCATACTCCTTATGATCTTCAGAAGACTTTTGTTGTTGGACTCTACTTGACCATTATCTTGCAGATGGTAAGGAGCTGCATAAGAAATAGTGATACCATAGATACTGCAAAAATCTTTAAACTCATCAGATCTAAAACACATCCCATTATCTGTGATCAATCTTAATGGTGTACCAAATCTGGTAATGATGTTATCCATTAAAAAAATGATTACAACTCTACTTGTTGCTTGCTTGGTTGGGACTACCTCTACCCATTTGGTGAAGTAATCAATTGCAACTAGTATCCACTTATTTCATCCACTTGATTTCTCTTATATCTCCCCAATAAAACCAATTCCCCACTAATGAAAAGGGGCTTCAACTTGCAAAGGTCTGAGTGGTAAAGCTCCCTGATACTTGATTTTCCCTGAGAACTTCTAGCATGCTTCACATCTTCTTACATATGCAAAAGAATCATTAAAAACTTTTGGCCAGTAATAACCTACCTTGAGAATCTTATGTGTAGTTGTCTTTGTAGAATAATGGCCTCCACAAACCCCTTCATGCATTTCTCTCAAAACATGCTTTTCCTATGACTCATCTATACATAACAACAACATCCCATCCCTATTTTTCCAAAATAAATCACCTTCCGTGTACACATATTTGGATGCTTGCAGCTTCCAGGTTCTTCTCTTATTGTCACTTCATCCTTTAGGGCACTTCATGTATTTGAGGTAATACATGATGTTTGTATACCAAGGAGTATGCTCAATACTTACAATTTCATTTCCTTCATCTTCTACATTACAAATTTGATTTGCTTCAACATTTATTTCTGCCATTAACTTGGCCAAACCTTGACCTCTCACTAATTTAGTGATCTGTATTTCCATATCAAATTCTTGAATTTTATTAATCCACCTACATCTCTTTCCAATTACCTCTAACTATGTCAAAATATCTTTAACAACTGCATGAGGGACATAAGCTATCACTTTGGCTCCAACAAGATATGGTCTAAAATATTTTAGGTCTTTCACCAATGCAAATGCTTGTTTCTCCATTATATTATATTTCAATTCTAACCCCTGCAATGACTTGCTGAAAAAAGACACAGGTTTTGCAAAATCTCAAGATTTAAGGACAAGAGCTTCCTTGATGGCCCTTTTGATGGATATAAAAGTTTCTAATGCTTCTGCAGTCTAATCTACCTTTTGTCCCTTCCTCAACATCTTTGAGATGGGCTTAACAATTTCAGAAAAATTAGACACAAATATCCTAACAAATCTCTATTATATATTTATCTGCTAGAGTACTCCTTTGATTCTTGACTTCATTTGTTGAAAGATCAACCCTCTAAAAATAGCTTTCAATGTCTTCACCTTCATCCATTTTCAAGTTCTAATATTTGTGCTTAGTTGTTAGCTTTCTTGAAAATTTTAATCTATCATTTCCTTCATAGATATCTTCCAATTTTTTCCAAACTTCATAAGTAGTGCCTAAAGAAAAAAAAAATCAATTCAAGCTTAGATAAAGCACTATAGATTGCATACCTTGCTTTTTCATTTTCTTCATAGGAAGAAATCTCAACATATTTTGTCTCAATAGCTTTCCAAGTCTTGCAACCAAGAGAGATCAGGTAACCTCGTACCTACACTTTCCATAGACTGTAATCAGATCCATCGAACATAGGGATTGTCAATTTGTGCACCATTGGATCTACTTCAAGCAGTTGAGCTCTTCTCTGAGGAACCAAATCTTTGATACCAATTGTTGAAATGTGCAAGACAACTAAGAGGGGGGTGAATTGGTTGTTAAAAATTACAATCACAAATCTCAAACACTTATCAACTCCACATCCACTTTAATCTATTATTAAGTATGAGCATGAAATTAAAATAAGAAAGAAATATCAACACAAGAAACACTAGATTTACATGCAAAATCCAATAAGGTAAAAACCATGGTGAGGGTTAACTCACAATATAAAGTAATTGCAAAACTAGATACAAAGAGGCTCACTGTCAAAGGGCTCACTGCTCAAGATAGGACTCACTATCCAGATAAGACTCATTGTCCAATAGGGAAGCTCACTGCCTACAAATACAGAAAGATAGAAATAAGAATTTTACACAAAGAACACTTTCTTAGTGCAACAGAATATCCACCACAACAACTTCCAAACATCCACAACCTTCATTAGAGAATTGCAGACACATCAGCTCATTGCTTTCAGGAATCTAACACATTAAAGCACTGCTACCTCAATTCACTTTCACACACTCTTGCTTCTCACATTTGTGGATTCTACATCATCATTCGATCCATGACATCTTGAATTTTATTTATATCTTCTTCAACCTTAGGGTATGTGCAGGATCATGATGGGCCAAAAAGTGGCAATATGATGGGTATGTGTAGGGTATGTGGCTAACAACTTTTTTTAACCCAAAATTGATGAAATGAAAAGGGTTTGTAAAGGAGATTCTCAGATATCCACCAATATAAATTATACTTTACTTTGAATTTAATAAATAATTATTATTCATTTTCTATTTGAATTATGACTAAAGTCCCGATTGATAGGCTAATTGAAAAAATCTATAGCTTTCAAACAAGTATAACACTTTTTGAATCTGAAACATGTGTCACATTCTATGCTTCACATACTATAGGATTTTTAAAAAATGAATTTCATAAAGTTTTGACCAAATTAAGGTGGTCATACATATGAGTTTTTATATTTTTAAAAGTTCTAATAAAAATTCATAATTAATTATTTACTTGGAAAAGAATTACAAAAAAATGCATCACATCAGGACACGAGTCCTCTACTTATTTCTAAAATCTTATAAAAATTATTATCATTTTATTATGGTTAGGTGGTGGATAGACAACTACTTATTTTTCTCCTCGAAATTTAAGTACTGCATTGAAATTCAAATTTTCACCAAATAGATTTTTTTATTTTTAAATAAACATAGTAGTTTAGAAACTAAATTCAATTTTCTAGAGATTCTATTCTTACATATTTTTGAAATAATATAGATAACTTATTCAAAATTTTATGTCAAGTTGCCTAACTCTGATTTTTTATGAATTTTTTTCCACTTAAGGGCCTATTTTTTCCTTGATGATCCTGCACATACCCCTTAGAAACTTTCTCCAAGGTTGGCTACACACTTCATTTCACAAATTCAAATTAGGTTGGAAACTAAACATTATCTCTATGGAAGAGAATGAGAGTAGACCAATCCAACACTTAACCAAGACCCAAAAAAATGTCTCAGATCAATCACACACTTCCTAAAACTGATACTTATCCTTCACATGTCATATAAACACTAGGTCATCCAAACCTAATAAAAATACCAATGAACTTTGAAGTACACACTTTTGCAACAACAAGATAACATGCAAACCACATAACATGTTTCACCATACACTAGAACACATCTTAGATTCCTACAAATTCATCTACAAAAAATGCAACACCCTTCATACACAAATATTTCCATCACTTTGTTTAGATTGTATAGACACAAACAACAATTTTGAAACTCATCTTCCAGAGCACCAAACTATGAACACCTTTTTTAGAAGATAGATAACATTATTACAAGCTTTCTACCAAAACTGCATGACCTGAAACAAACCAATGGAGGACTACGAAGTAGATACATTTCTCCCAATCCACAAACAAACAACTCTACCAAACTAGTTCACAAACTAGTGAACACAACTCTCACTCTTCATCAAACCAAAAGTTATAATCCTAAATATATCACCCATGAACACCTATAAACAACACTTCAAATCTGCACAAGCATAGGATCAACACAGAAGAAATGTGGAGCACAAACCAAAGCATATTCTAAACACACACACAACTCTAACTTCTATCAACACACCTGCAACAACATAAGGATAGCTCCATGTACTCACAACATCTCTATAGTATCTCAACTATACATGTACCACTTACAATCACTTGTTTCCCTTCTCTACAACATCCTGTACTATGTTGACATCAATGACAACATTAATGACAACAATACCAAACTCACTCATACTTGTAAAAAATTTTGTGTGATCATTTTGAATATATTGGAATTCCCTACATTCTATTCAAGTGGATTTTTTTGGTTCCAAAAAGGAACCTTAATAATAAAATGATGAAAACCCAAAGAACTTCAACATACAGATGGGGTTGACCTTCATTAACTTCATTTGCAATTCTCTTACTAGTCACTACATCCCATGTGCCTTGATGTAATTCATCCCTTGGATTTCCTCTCATGTATTTTTCTTATCCTACCTATGTCTTACTTCTATAAAAGGCCAAGGGATGCTACATTTTAAGATAAGTTTAGAATTTGTGTATTTCAAAAAACCCAAAATGTCTTTAAGTTTTGTTCTTTTTTCCTATTTTCTAAGTCATTCTAGACTAAAAAAATTTATGCACATAGAAATTAATCAATATTGAAGCTAATTTGATAGCTACCTATCTCATGTATCTTTATAGTTGGTTTTGTTAGTTCATCCAAATGATACCATGTGTTGCATCATTTAAGGGTGCATACAAAACCTACTTGATTAACTCTTAGGGAATGTGTGGAGAATAACCAAAAGAAATTGTAATTTTCAATATGTTTTATGCTATATTTTAGATTAGATGTTTAAATTCTTGAATATTTTTCAAAAAATAGACAATGGATGGAAATTTATTAAAAATCTTTCATTTTTCTATGAAATTGTTGAATGCTTAAAGTTAAATCTACTTAAGTGATAGAAAATTTGTTGATGTTCATGAAATATTTTCTTTAAAAAATTTATTTCATGACGTTATTTTATGATTGAACTAAAAATTTGGTGTCTAATACATATAATTCTTAAAAATTGTATTACCTTTGAGATTAACAACAATATCACATCATACCCTAAAGTGAACCTAGTACTATCAAGACTTGACTACCAGAGACTTGGGATTATGCTAAGCCAACCTTTTCTTATTATACAGACACCCCTAGGTTGCCCTTGGTTAAGTCTTTCAATAAGGATAGGCTCTTCGCAATTTTCCTATGAGGAATTTATTTGCACTGCTGTTGTGAGTGACATTGTTGTCAATGGGTGTATTCTATCAAGTTTTGAAATTTGTTACATTTTCTTGATATCTTGGACATACTAAAATTTGGAGAGGGTTTGTTTACATTGGAAGCTTTATTTTCACTAGCATATCATATTTGGGGGTTTCTATTTGATATTGAAGGTCAATTTCTTTGTAATATTGGAGATATATCATAGTTCATTATGGGGTTTTCATATTATCCTTTTGTGATTTTATGACAAAAGGGAAACTGTAAAAAATGGAGAGATGGCATCATAAACCATATCCAATCACTTTAGTTATTGTCACATTTGTATATTTGTTTTCCCCATCCAGGTGAAGGTACTCAAAAATTTGCTTGGAGTTGTAGCAGATAAAATGTCTTGGAGGTCATTGCAATGCATGTTGATGATGTTTTGAAAGGTATTGATCATTGTGATTTTCCTCATATTCTTTGGCCTAAGATTTGGGAGCTATATGGAGATCTTGATACTCCACCATTCACCAATGATGGTGATTCAAAATATCATGTGTCTCTTCATTCTTTAGACAAGATACCTTATGATGATATTTCTATGCAGGAGCTTACAAATTTGGAATGCTTTGAATATTCAAATGAGGATGTCAAGAGTTCTATAGGTGCTTCTTCTCCATTAGATACAATCGATGTACCTTCACATCAATGATTCCTTGTCCAAAGTCATTGATTGAGGCTTCCATTATTCCTATTCATTAGGACATATTTTTTCTTTGAGACTTGGGATCACAAGATGGCTTTGTTTCAGGTATTATAAAATTGGCTACTTCTATAGGTTTGGAGGACATTGTTGAGGGGATATCTCTCCTCTATGCAGATTATACTTTGGAGGGTTTTCTTGAGTCTCCACATTCCATTCTTTCAACCTTGATTGGGGATCATAATATTGGTGAGAACACCTTGGAGGCACTTCATTCCTTTTTAGATATTTCATAGATGAGGCTTCTTCCTTCTCATTCCTTCATAGAGTTGGAGTTTCTTCAACATCTACCATTGGATTTGCTTCTTCCTAGAGGGAGATATGTGGTTTGTCATCACTAGAAACCCTTTTGGCTTCAAACTTCTTTCAATGGTTTCTAGGACATTTCATTCTGGGGGAAATCTAGTCTACATGTATTGCTTCAATAGAGGGATCATTGTATTGCATTATTTTTATCTTGTTCAACATCAATTTTTGCATAGTCCCAGTTTGTCACCTTCTTCATTGATTGGGAATGTACCTGATTTGATTGTGGCATCTTCATCTTCCTTGGGAAAGGAGACATGATTAGTTTTTAGAGGCATCATCATCATACACATTCATCCTTCCTTCCTTTAATTCATATCCAAAATGGGAAGCATCCCTTCATTTTCACTTGGTTTTGTTTTGTCTAAAAGGGAGACAAGTTCTTTATCAAAATTGGATCATGTTTTTTCTTTAGAAATTTACCATTTTTGCAAGTGATTACATATTGTGGGGGGGCTACACAGTCTCTCTGATTCCCTCCTATGGGGTGCTATTGACTATTGTGTTCTTGTGATGGATGTAGCTCTTGGGGACATTGATTTTGAAACCTCCATACATCATATCCAATAATTGTGTATGATTAGCATTATATTTTGAATTATATCTTTTTTGGGGAGGATTTTTGTCCCATGTGGTTTTCCCATTTTATCCATTTGTAAGAGATTGTATTTTCATTTTTACATGGGTACCTAATAAGGCCTTGTAGTTGGGACCCATAATATTGCATCATATTGCATTATTTGCATCATATCTACACTCCCTAAGTTGCACTTATGGGGGTGTTGGTGTGAATGGGGTTATTTCCTAACTTTTTTTTAGTGAGGACCTATTCACATTATTATAAGATTACTTACTAGTTAGTTTCCTAGGTGGCATTCTAGAAACTAGTATTTAATGGAACCATATCTCATTAATAGGCTTGTAGTTGTCTAGGAATTTAATATTTCACTTGTGCATTTATAATTATGCATTAGGAATTTAATGATTGTAACTAAGGTGGTTATTCAAATACCTCTCACCTTGCCTATATAAGGAAGTCTCTTGTACATTTGTAAATTATTCTAGATCAATTTAGGATAGATCATCATTTGATCAAGTTATCTTCTTGTTCATTATGCATCACTTATTTATTCATGTGGTGGTGGAACCCTTATAAAATGATTTGTGTTCCCCCTAATTTTTTTGCAAAGTCTAGCTAATTTTCATGTTTCTAGGCTTAGGGTTGTCTTGTGCTACCATGAATTAGGGTTTATGTTGCTTAAACCCTTTTCAAATGACCTTTAGTTTGCATCCTTTACTATGGTTCTAATTCATCATTGACCTCTCATTTCTAATGCCTAGTCATCCAAGTTGTGACTTATGCCTATTAACTCATTCTATTAACTGGACTCAAAATCCTAGTAATCTCATCACTACCCATCATCTTAATAATATTGTTTCCTTTATATTATGCGGGTGAAAATTCATTGAAATATTTTTTAAGTCCTAAATTTTATCCTAAGGTTTTATGTCCTCACCCATCATCTTCCTAGTCATGCCCTTGTTTATGAACTAACATTTGACATGTTTATATTTGTTGTTTTATGAGGACCATTTGACTGCTGAGAGAACATCTTGACCACTCTTGACATACCTATTTGAAATTATTCCACATTAAAATATTATTGTGGGCTAGTGGGTGAGTGCCACATATCTTCTGCATAGACAAGCTTGGCATTGTTGAAAAGTTAGAAGGAGGTGATATGGAGCACATCAATAGTAGTAATGGAGTGACATGGCTACATTTGGAATGTTCCCCATTTCCTTGTTCAAATTATTTTTGTATTTAAATATTGTCATGGGGTAGTGGGTGGATGACATCTGTCCATGAGACTCAATAGGATTTGATGAAGGAAAGGTCTATGTTCAATAAGATTGATGGTTGAGGAGGGGTGATGTGGGGTTAGTCTTGACCAATCCCTGCCATCCCATGGGGGACCCATCTCTACCTCTTGTCTCCCAATGGGGAAGTGGGAGAATGCCATGTGGTGTCACCCAAGCTATGAAGTAAACATTATGAAATGGAAGAAAAATAATCAAATATTTCACCACAAATTGAAGGTGTTAAAGCTCAGGTTACTAAAAGGAATTTTAGAAGTGAATGTTGTAATAAACAAAGGATATTTTGATTGCAACCATCAATTGTACCTGATGATTATGTGCATAGGAATGTGGGATCATGTTAAGGAAAAAACATATTGAAGGAGGGATATTTAATCTCAACCCTTCCCCATCCTCCCATTGATAAACTATAGGATGATTAAGATTTACGAGGAAACAAAGAGGCTAATGCATGGCCTCTTTTTTTAGTGACAAGGAGATGGTGGAGCCAATAAATCAATAGAAAGTGGCTCCACATGGATTTTTTAGATTGGATCAAGAGAAAAAATGTTCCCAGTTAGATTTTCTAAACTAAGTTGATGCAATTTGAATTGGTGGTCACTTCAATTCGATGCAAGATCAATGGATAGTATTCAAAGTTGAGATCGAAGGCAAGTGATTCATTCTGGTTCATGTGAGTGAACCATAATGGTAGATAGGACATTGATCTATAAAATTAAGATATTGTAAAGTTTGTAAAACTTATTTTAGAAAATAATTGAGAATTGATAAATGCATTCCACGTATCCAGGGAAGCTCGTGCTACATTTTTAAGCATGTTCGATGTTGAAGTTAGGGTGTTAAGATTGCACTAAGCCAGTAAGTTGGTATACTATACTACCATTGAAATTAGTGAGAATTAACTCAATCTTTTCCTCGCTATCATTTTGTCATTAATATTGTTTTGTTTTTACATTTCTTTTAAGGTTTGACATTCATTTAAGACTATTTAGTCAATCCTGCATTGCTTTAATTTGTGTCAAACCCTGTTCAAGTCGTAAGCTTTTCCTTATAGAACTAGAAACACTATTTTATAAAAAAAACTTGAATTATGGTCCCTAAAGCAAAAGCATCTTCATCAAAGGGAGAAGCCTCTAGTTCTAAAGCTCCTATTAGACCTTTGAGTAATGACCTAGTGGTGTAGTCACAGTAGGAGGGTCCTCAAAGAGAATAGTCTAGACAATGCAACAAGAGTTACACAATAGAAGCCACATGGAATATGGAGGAAAATTCAGATCCAAACATTCTTATTATCAAAAAATTTAGTTACAATTAGTCAAAAACATCTGGGTTCATAGATTGGGCTCATAGGCCTGATACAACATACTCAAAACACTATTCTGATATGCTCCTTAATACGAGCTAAAATCTTACATATCGAATCCAATATTCATCTACTTACTATCCTAATGATCTTTTACAATGATTTATATCACATCTAGAAATCTAGAATCCTCTATGTCCACCAAAGATCATTACAAAATCTGATGAAGGAAACATAACGTGTGCGTGAAATAGGTCAGGCTTAAATTTGAATTTCTCCTTGCCATGTGCATAGGATGAAGTGTGAACCAAAATTAATGTTGGGAGCACTCCATGGAATAATTTAAAACACATCGTGAGGATCCACAAGTTACGGGAAGGATCCACAAGAGACAAAACTAGTCATTAGGCTTGAAACTACTTTGGTGCTTTGTCCTAGAAACTATCACTTAATCTAGAAGCAATAACTTGCTGGAAAAAGATTGAATCATTCTGAAATATTGCAATAAGGGAAAATGAACATGTCCATAATGAAACATAGATCCGTAGGGTCCAGTGAGAAAATATGATGAAATGTTGAATCTGCCAACTTGAACTAACCAAGAACAAAATTGAATTGATAATATTTTTGGTTGATGAAAGATTGCAAAGAACCAAGGATGCTCCTGCATCACCTAGCTAACTAGTTGCCACCCTCGACCAATGAAAAAATTGAAGGCCAATTGCTATTCCAAGTTCCACAAGTAGTATAGGGTCTGACTGACAAATATAGTGCTACTAGGGATGTCACATTGCCTTGTAGTGGGTGGGAATTGTTCACTAGATAGTTTTGAAATAGGAATTGTGGAATTCCAATTGGTAATCCCTGGAACCTTGATTTGGGAGAACTATGTCAAATGTCTACTTGGATATTGATTTGTTAAATAAAATAGCTATCAATTATGACCTAGTCACCAGTACTGTGAGGTATTTTGATGGAATTGATATGGTTAAAGTCACTAAGGAGGAAATTGCTCATGTCTTCAAACTCACTGAGTGGAGTGATGATATGACTAAAATTGATGAAGAGGCTCTTAGAGAGGAGTATGATAAGACTACACATTCATTTAAAGTCCATATATTTCCAATATACCTGGTAGAGATTAGGGGCCGAAAAGTTACATTGGGACCATTTGATATTGATCCATATCATGTTAATTATTTTCTCCCTTATTTCCAAAGAACTTACTACTCCATTTTTCAGATAATTGGATACAACCTAATCACTAGAATTCCCATGGAATGGATGTATATGGCAGCCCACATCCAACATCCCTATTATTTCAAAATATATGACTATGTAGGCTTTCTTGCAAAAAAAATCCATGAGGGTTTGGTAAAGTTGAAGAAGTGTGAGGTGGGAATAAGATTTAGTTGGTATTCATTGCTCATGAACATGTTTTTGTTCAAGGGTGCATCTTACTTTGGAAATAACATAACATTAAATAAAGTGTAAGATAATGTGGAATTTCCTATCCAATGTTGCACCACTATCCTGGACAAGGATGATAGGGATTTTGACTATGTGAAATTTGAGAATATGTTTTCCTCTGAGTTGAGAAGAGCTCTAGCTATGAATGTGATAATAATTCCAAAGACCCTACATGATCTCTTAAGACCTAAGGATGGGAGGCCTAAATTGGGGTGGATCATAATTGGAGAGATGTTATCCCTTACCCTACATACACAGTTTTGAGAGTGTATGGTGCAACTATCGCACCCCATTTTTTGCCTAGATGTGCACCAGAAAGGATTGGGTTTCTTGAAGTGATATGGTAGTTGGGAAGTGTGGAGAACAAGCATTTTCTAGAACAAGGAAAGGGAACATTCTTTCCCTCATATACATGATTCTTTGATTTTGCAATGATTAAAGGAGGTTGGAATCATATAAATAATATACTCAAATATTTTCACATGAAAATAGTAGAAGTAAGAGAGCATCATGATCCTAAAGGCTTCATAGCTTGGTTAAAGTTAAGGAACAAAAGCTCCAAATCTAAGCATATCTTTCAATTCTTGGAGGATATAATAAAGAATATCTTTGATCCTTTGGAATAAGATGATAGAAAATAAAAATGGATTTCTTTTAACAAAATTCAAAGAAAGGTAAGGGGAAAGGACCCTAATTTCATTGCTTTTGTAGAAATCCCCAATATAATGCAGAGTATGGAACATATGTTCTAGAACTTTGAAACAATTGTTGGTCACCTTGAAGGTGAGAAGATGATTCTTGATAAGGGGAAGGCTCCTATGGAAGAGGAATATGGTGGAGGAGAAATCCCTTTTTTGGAGGAAATTTCTACAAACTAGCCTCCTAAGGAAGTAAAAATAAAGTTTTTCATAAGGAGAAAGAACAAAGAAAAGAAAGATGATGTAGTTGTTGCTTACTCTCAGCAAGAAGAGAAAATAACTCTTTCTCCAAAGCCAAAAATAGTAGAGGAAGGTGCTAGAAAGGAGGAGTTTCTTAAGCAACTAAGTGATTACAAAGAAAAATGGTACAATAACAATAGGGAAATATTTTTTAGTATTATGAAGATTGTCACTACAGTCTTGGAGCATTTGAACAAATGAGTTATTAACAGAGTGAACAAAATTCATGTTAGCTATTCCTCTATGAAGTATGATATAAATAAGTTTGGAAATGATAAGGAGAGATTTATTCCACTTATGGAGACATGGATCCCAAGGTTGCAAGAGTTGAGAATTATTTCTATAATCCCACCATCCAAATTGTAAATGAGGTTAAAGAGTTTAGGGGAAGCATAGATCCTTTGGAGACCAAGATAAGGTAAAAGGTCAAAAACTTTCATGAAACCAATCATGGCCTCCTCCCATCTATTCTAAGGGATTATGGTAACATGAAAACCTCACAAGAGTGGAGAAAGAAAACTAATGATGTCATTTCAAGTCAAGCTACTTCAATTTGTTAGAAGCATGATATGGGTACGCTAAAGAGGAACATGGACATGCTAGCCCATGCAGAGGTTGTCCTAACAAATTTTCATACAGAAGCCAATCAGGTTATTACTAAATATTCACCTTATAGAAAAAAGGTTGATAGTGTCTTGAAGTATAGTCAACACATTGAGGATGAATTCCAAGCCTAGAAGAGCAAATACTTGGACATACTAGAAGATTGAGCTGCAATGGTGGGGTTGTGAGTATGTTTTTTCTTTTGAATTTTGTAACCATGGTGATTAACGGATGATAGAGAAACAATGCATAGCCTATAAAAAGTACATATTAGGCTTATGTTGAAGTATTACAAAATATTGTTCTCTCCCCAACATGGAAATTGGTGGCACAAGTGCTAACTTGGAGGGGTCAATTTTTTATCATCTTTTGTTCTTAATGCTTTTAATATTTTTCCAATTGTGCATGCACATGGATAATACATTTGGCTCATGGAGAAGATATTTTGGTTTTGTTGTAACAAGTGGAAGATGCATTTTGGAAGTTGAGTGTATCTTCTTTGCAAATGAAAATAATTTTGTCTTATATAGCAATGTGAACAAAGAGCATGTGTGGAGTTTTTTATAGCAATGAAATCTTGTTTTTTTGTGTGTGTATGTATACATTTGTGAGAAGGTAGATTCTTTATGATCTTAAGTAGGAAGCAAGAATGCATTATTAATTTGTTTTAATTATTGAATGTGAACAATCGGAAAGATTTGTAAGAATGCAATGCATTATTAATTTGTTTTAATTATTGAATGCGAACAATTGGAAAGATTTGTAAGAATGCACGAGACATTAATGCATACATGCATCCACGTGCACATAATGCATAGAAGAGTGAGAAGCATAGTTGGCATGTTGATGAGCCTTAAAGCAGGAGGAGACTCAGTTCGCATTTACAGTATTAAATAAAAGAAAACTAGAGAAATAAAGTGTTTATGACTAGGGCGATGTTTTTATTTTCATTTCTTTTTACAAAACCTTTTGATTGAAAAATTCATTAGTCATTTTAAATGGAACAAAAGTCTAATGTAGAGATATTTCTAAAGCATCAAATATCATTTGTAACTATTTACAAAAAACATGTGTGTGGGAAAAAAGGAAAATGCATTCTTTACATGCCCATTTTTATATGCATGGTAAAACAAAGTTTACCATAATTCTTTTTTTTTGCTTGTATGTCTATCTGTAAACAAAATTATGTTTAATGAACTGTTGTAGAGCGCATGCTATGTTAATTAATACAATTGAGTTATTTTAGTTTATCATATCACAATATGCAAGTGCTAATAGAAACAGTAGTGTTAGGTGGAAGATTGATAGGGATAGCTCATTTGAGTATAAACTTTTTGTAAGATTAATGAATGTTTTTTGTAATGTAGTAAAAAGATTAGTATTATACAAAGCTATTGATTTTATTATTTAAATAAGATTTAAATCCTCTCTATGTAATACGATAAGATATTTTCGTGTATAGAACAATGTAATTATATTACAATAAATTGTTAGATGAATGACTAGAAAGCTATTGATTTTATTATAAATAAGATTTTAATATTGTTTATGTAAAATGAATAAAAATTTGTGTTTATATAATAAATGATAAGTAATTTGCAAAAATATAATAAAGAACCTTACTACCTAAGATTAAATTTGTGTATATATAAAATAAAATGTAATAGTTTAACTTATGAAATTGTAATGAGTGGAAAAAATATTAAGATAAATTCTTAGATGAAACTGTACAAAGGTATTGATTTTATTATAAAGTAGATTTGAATGTTGTTAATGTAATACGAATAGATATATTTTTGTGTATATATTTTAAACAAAAAATAATTTGAAAAGATATAAAGAATTTTATTAAGTAAGATAAAATGTAGGCACAATAAAATAATCTACATGTTTGTAGTGCATTGCATCTAAACATTAAATTATTATAATAATCTATAGTAAAATAATGTTATAATGTTTGTAACAATGCTTGAAGCATTTAAGTATACATGGATGCATGTACACATTTACCAATGTGCATAGAATGCACAGAAGAGTGAAAAGCATCCCTGACACCTGAGCAAACCTGAAAGCGTGATGAGACTGAAATTGCATATGTAGTATTAAATAAAATAAAAGAAGAGAAATAAACTAGTTAGTATGAATGCATATATGAAAGGAAAGCATTAAAATATGGACCCATGTAAAGACATATGCATGCATGGATGTGTAGATGTGTCCATTTAACTTTGTATGTTAAGAAGTATCTATATATGCCTGTGTCCATAAAGTTAGAAATTTCAGAAACAATTTGCAGCTTAAACAAGAACTAGAAAAACATTATTGACTGAAACAAAGCAGCAATACATTAGTGTTTGTGGAACAAGTGTATAAAGTATATCTAATAATGCATTTGGATGGATGGATACATGTAAATATTTGTGAAATCTGAATATACATTATAGCCTTGGAGGAATGGTCATATGTGCTTTTAGGAATCTGTAACAAACAGGATTTAGAAAAGACATTTTGAAAAGAACTCTTGAATACAATTGTATTTTAACAATGAGACTCAATTTGCATTTGCAGTATTAAATGAAAGAAAACAGGGGAAATTAACTATTTATTAGCAATGCATATATCGAAGGAGTGCATAAATGTATGGATGAAGACAAACATAAATGTATCCATCTATGTGTACATATGTACATGTAAGTTGGTAAGTAAACAAGAATCTATATATGGCTATGTGCACAAAGCTAGAGAATGTCATAAACAATTTGCATTTGAAAGATATAAAAAAACATTTATGATTGAAACAAAAGAATAATACATTATTGTTTTTTGACCAAGTGTATTAAGGATATATAAACAAGATATAGAAGAAAATGTTTTCAAAGGAAGTCCAGAATATAACTCTATGTTGTCATAGTTATTTTCAAAGACCTCAGTGTTTAATTGCATAACCTTGATATTTTTTTCAATTTTTCCTTTGGTATGGTGTGAATTTTGCTCTAATGGATGAAGGTATATTTGAGCTATAGATAGATAAAGATATGTAAGGGTGGTAAAGAATAATGAGTGATGTAAGTGCAACAAAGAGAAGGAATTGAGAGAATGATGTGATGAAAGTAAGGTATATGAATGCCATATGGAAAGTATTACATATGGGAAGGAATGATATGTGAAATTGGATGTGAGAATGAATGGAATGTAAATTATATGAATTTATCATCTTCGAGTTATATGCTTAAAATTAAATGCAAGATAAATAAATTTGAATGAGTGAGGTGGATTGAGAGAAAAAAGGAATGCAAGACATTGGTGTGATGCAAGAGAAGCATATAAATGGATTTTGAAATGTATTTGATTTGAGAAGAAATGATGTGGATGGGTGGAAATGGAAATGAGTGGATTCGATAGGGTATGAAGTGAACTTTTGTTCCAAGAAAAGATGGAAGAATGTCTATTTTGTTATTGGTTATGCTTTTTAAAATCATGATAGGGGTGAGTGTCTCAATTGAAGTACAAAAGAAAGGGTAGAAGGATGTGTATTTTGTTATTGGTTATGCTTTTTAAAATCATCATAGGGCTAAGTGTCTGAATTCAAGTACAAAAGAAAGACTGGTGTCTCATTTGTCACTCTCCTTTGGACTAAACGAAGTTTGAAGATCTTTGAGCTTCCTTGAAATGTGATAAGAGATGAATAGATATAAAAATAGAATGATATTTGAGGATGCAAGAGTGAAAAGAGAAACACCAATGAATACTAGTACCTTTACATGGGTGCATGTTTACATTTGTAGTAACAAATTTCCTTTATGATCTTATCCAGGAAGCAAAAATGTATTATTATTTTGTTTGAAGTATTGAATGCCAAATATCTTAAACATTTGTTACAATGCTTGAGGCATCTATGTATACATGCATGCATGTATACATGTATGCATGTGCAGACAATGCAAAGAAGAGTGAAAAGCATACATGACATGTGAACGAGAAATTTGAATGGAAAACACTAAAATCAAGTAGAAATGCAAATTTGTGAAAGCATAGTGATGCTCAAGTAGCATTTACAGTAGTAAGCGAAAAGAAAACAGGGAAAACAAACTATATATCAGCAAAGCATATATCGAAGGAGTGCATAAATATATGGATCCATGTAAACATTTATGCATGGATGGATGTATAGATGTGTCCACATAATTTGGTACACAAAGAACAATTTTTAGATGCATGTGTGCATAAAGTGATAAATTTTAGGAACAATTTGCATTTGAAACATATACAATATTGTTTTTTGAACAACTGTATAAAGGATACCAAATGATGCATATGAATACATGGAAACATGTAAATATTTGTTAAATATGATTACACATAATAGGCTTGAAGAAACTGTTATATGCACTTTTAGGGATCTGTAATAAACAAGGTTGAGAAAAGACATTATGAAAATAACTCTTGAATACAACTGTATGTTATGAGTGTTATTTTTAAAGCCCTCAATGTTTATTTGCATAACCTTGATATTTTCTTCATCTTTTTCATTGTTTGGTATGGTGTGAATTTTGTTGTGATGGATGAGGGTATATTTGAGGTGTATATAGATAAAGAAATGTGAGTGTGAAAAAGAAGAATGAGTTATGGAAGTGCAAGAAAGGGAGTGAATTGAGAGAAGGGTGAGATGCAAATAGGGTGTATGAATAAGTTATGAAAAGTATTTGACATGGGATGCAAGGATATGGGATGGTGGATATGAGAATGAATGGGAATGTAGATAGTATGAATTTATCGTTTACAAGTTATATGCTTACAATTAAATTCAAGAAATGAAAATTTCAATGAGAGCTAGATTTAGTGAAAAAAGGAACGCAACACATTGGTATGATGAAAGACAAGCAAATAACTGGATTTTGAAATGTATTTGATTTGAGAAAAAAGGACGTGCAAGGGTGGAAATGGAAATGAATGGAATCAATAGGGTATGAAGTGATTATTTCTTACAACAAGGGGTGGAAGAATGTCTAGTTTGGTATTGGTTATGCTTTTAAAAATCATCATAGGGCTGAGTCCCTCAATATAAACATAGAAAAAAGACCCATGTTGTATTTCTCACTCTCCCTCATATTGAACAAGGTACTGAGATCCTTGAGCTTCCTCGAAATGTGACAATAGAAGACAAAGTGGAAGTTCTTATGCATATACTATGGAAAAAATAAATATGGAAGATCATAAAAAAGAGAACATGTAAATGTTGATGCAGTGGAGAACATCAAATACATGGAGAAAAAAATACGTAGAGTTATTCACAGATATATGCATGGGTGCATCAACAGACACATGTATACATAGAAAACAAAACTACATGGAGAGATGGAAATATGAACACATGTATACATGGATGTATGCATATTTGGATATAGGTACAAATGCATATGTTACATGGAAGGATGTATTCATATGCATATGCAAATATGGATGAAGGCATATATGCATATATGCATGTATGGACAATATGCATGAATGTATGTAAACATATAACTTTTAATTTTGTTATATTGGAAAACTAGCACTATTCTGATAAATCAACATTGGAAAATTAGCATTTAGTTGTTTCTATTTATTAGAATAGCTTTATAAATTATTGTTGTTATTGAGAATCAGTGAAATGCGATCGCATAGATTGATTAAATAAATTTAAGCAAAGGAAAAGTCTATAAAACTGGCGAGTAGAGATACGTAATCCATGAATGCAAATTAAATGCATTGAAATATCAGGAAAATGCGAAGACATGGAGAGGTCAAAATAATTGAAGCAAATGCATTAAATGGCATGTGACTGTTGGGGAAGGCACTGGAATTACTTGATGGCCATGGGTTACTAGGATAATTTGGCCATTAGGGGCCATTTGGCCAAAGACAAAGATAGATACATGGATGCATGAGTCCATACAAGCATATCTACATGTATCCATGTAAAATATTGATAGATACATATATAGATGTATGTGCGTATGCAATTCATAGGTGCATATATGCATAAATCAATGTATACATGCACCCATAGATACAGTCATACATATATAGAAAGATGCATGTAGAGATGGCAAGATATGCATGAATCGATATATGCATGGCTGCATTTATGGATACATAGATACATAATGAAATGGAGAAAAAGACACATTTATATATGCATAGTTTGATTAAAACTAGTGGCTGAAGGTACATAGTTCATTCAGACAAAATTAATGCATTGAATGGCATCTGACCAAAGGGGAGACTGTTTGAATTGCTAAGTAGTCTTTGAATATATAACAATTAAAAGAGATAAGTATAAGTATCATTGGGGACATTCCACATTTTTACCTTTCAATCAAAGTCAATTAACAAAGTAGCAGTCAGACCTAAAGAAACTTGAAGGACTATGATAATAGAAAACCATAATTTGGACAATGGCTAGACAATCTGTTGAAATTGCTTTAGAAACTTTGAAGCAAATGCATTTTTGCTTCTGTTTAGTTTCATTGTACATCTTAAATGAAAGTCAAGTTTTGCATTGTTACAATGTATTTGTATACTTTGATTATAAAATCATAGTTTAGATCATTTTAAGTGTTATCCATTTGAATCTTTTCTTGAAATATGAAGGATTCATCTGAGTCTTGGAGGCAATGCACAGTTGTCCTATAAAGAGAGCTTTGGAACCAATGAGCTGTCATATATACATGGGTGCATGAGTCTATAGATGCATATATACATGTATCCATGCAAGTTATTGATAGATGCATATATACATGGATGTGCCTATGCAATTCATATGTGCATATATACATAAATCGAGGTATACATGTACCCATAGATACAGTCATACATATATAGACAGATGTATAAAGAGATGACAATATATATGCACAAATCGATATATGCATGAATGCAATTATGGATACATAGATACATTATGAAGTGAAGAAAAAGACACATTTATATGTGCATTTATTTTGAGAGTTTGATTCTGAATCCATATGCATACTTCGATTAAAACTAGTGGCTGAAAGTACACAATTTATTGATATAAAATTAGTGCATTGAATTGCATGTGACTAAAGGGGAGGCTGTTTGGATTACTAATTAGTCTTTGAATATATAACAATTAAAAGAGATAAATAAGTATAATTATCCTTGGGAACATTTCACAATTTGACTTTTCAATGAGAATGAATTAACAAAGTATCAGTCAGACCTAAAGAAGGTTCAAGGATTATGCTAATAGAAAACCATATTTTGGACAATGGCTCGACAATCTGTTGAAATAGTTTTAGAAACTTTGAAGCAAATGCATTTTTCGTTCTATTTATTTCCATTGTACATGTTAAATGGAATTTGGGTTTTGGATTGCTGCAATGCATTTGGATACTTTGATTATAAAATCATAGTTTAGATCATTTTTAGTGTTATCCAATTGAATCTTTTCTTGAAATACCAAGGATTCATCTGAGTCTTGGAGGCAATGCACAACTGTGCTATAAAGAGAGCTTTGGAACGAATGAGCAAGTGAGGCACAATTTTTTTTTGGTCACATTGCCAATCTCACTGTGTGCTTTAAACCTCCAAAGCAAGAGAAAATTGAGGGAGGAAAGTATTTATTGCCTCAGTTAACTGGTTGTTGGTTTTGGATACTGTAATTATTGTCCTCATAGGCACACATGCAAAGTATGGAATGATATTGAAAGCAAGTGAACTCTTTAATAATCCCATGAAACATAGTCTCTGTATACATCCATGTATACAGGATTACATGTATATATGTGTACATGTAAATATTTATATTTTTTTGTATAGTTTGAATTTGGAGAGCTATTCTTTATATCGGAAAATTAGCATTTATCTATTTTTCTATTCATCCGAGTAGCTTTATAAATCATTTTTGTTTTAAAAAATTTGGGAAAATGTGAACGCATAAATTGATTAAATAAATTTAAGAAAAGGCATAGTTTAAAAGTTGGCGGCTAGAGGTACGTAATCCATGAATGCAGATTAAATGCATTAAAATATCAGGAAACTACGAGCACAAAAATTGATTAATTAAAATTAAGCAAAGGCATAGTTTATGAAGGTGGCATGTAGACGTATGTAATGCGTGATTACTACAAAGCGGTCTCATAAAGAGAGGTTTGGAATGAAAATTATGTTAACATGTGTGGTAATGAGAGTTTTTTCCTTGAACCTTGTCATATATTCAAGGAGTAACTAGCAATGCAAACAGTGTTCCCTTTAGTCAGATGCCATTCAATGCATTGAGCTTGCATCAGTGGATTATGTACCTTCAGCCACTAGTTTGAATCAAAGTATGCATATGGATTCAGAATGAAAAGCTCTTTTCTGTGAACGTATTTTTTATTTTCCTATGCATTTTCCCAAAATGCTTTTAACCGATAGCATTGGCCAATCACATTTTTCCATTGAACATATTACTTATTTTTTTGTACAATTTGCATGTGGAGAGCTATTTTATATATTGGAAAAATAGCATATATCTATTTTTCTATTTGACTGAGTAGCTTTATAAATCATTTTTGTTTTAAAAAATTGGGAAAATGCAAATGCATAAATTGATTAAATAAATTTAAGCAAAGGAATAGTTTGAAAGTTGGTGTCTAGAGGTATGTAATCCATGAATACATATTAAATGCATTAAAATATCAGGAAAATGTAAGCGTAATGCATGAATGCAAATTAAATGCATTAAATGACATCTGGCTGGAGGTGAGCGCACTGGAGTGGCTTGGTGAACATGCATGGATAGGGTACTTTGGTCATTTAATATAGAGTTAAGTTACTTGCTATGCATTTTTATTACTTTGTGTGTGTTGTTTTTGTGTTCTGTAAGCCTGTGTTATGAAAACCTAGATTTTGCAATTGCTTTGAGCTTTCTTGCTATGATGAAAGCATATAGGAAAAAGGAATTTTGTGACCTGTTATAGTTAATGTCCTCCTAGGCACATATGCAAAATATGGAAACATATAGAATTTGGCATGAACAATGTTGGAGCAATCACATGAACAATAGAACTATTCAACACTGAACTCTATGCTTGTAATAATTATTGGAAAAGTTGTAAATGCCATAGATGAAATAATATGAATAAAATTCTAGTTTCTGGTTTTCTTGAAATGCAATGAAAAAACTGCTATAAAGCCATAAGACAAGGTTGTGTAACATATTGCCATTCTTGTATCTAATTTCTTTGGACACGAATGCTTAACACTTGATTGCAATAGTAACATGTCTACGAAAATGGGACAATAGAGATCATAACTCAGTAGTTTTTAGTGTGAGTATATATGTATCCTGACACATATAAGCTTGATCTGGCATTCATGAATACAACTGCTATGTACAGTGAAAGAGCTAATTAGTGTTACTATATGCAATATCCATATAACATAATAAATTGGTACAAGGCTAGAGTGGCAGATCCATAAGTAAATGGACGCATGTATACACAGTTGCATACAGGGATACGTAGAAGCTTAGATGAATACATGGACACATGAATATGTGCATATGTGCATATGGACATAGAGGCATATATACATGTAAATATGCATATATGCAGCGTAAGCAACATATGGATTTGTGTATACAGGAGTGTACGCTATACATTAGAATGCGTGATGGAAAAGTGACTATAAAGTACAATGCATTAAAGCAGGCGTGAGACTTGGTTACAGTAATAGCATAAAAATGATAAAATCCAAACGAAAATAACCATTTATTGTCTCAAGTAACTTGTTAATGGGTCTAGAGTGTGCAATCATAACAACTTCTACTTGGTCACCATAAATTCTTGGAAACGTAAGAATCAGAAAGCAAATATTGGAAAAGCTAGGAAGGACAGAATGCAAAAGGGAACATTTAAACTATATAGTTTGAATGGCATTATGCATGGAGGGATAATAATTATTGAACATATATGTCAGATGTACATAGAGAACCATTGTCTTGATAGGTGCAAAAACAAAATTAGAGTTTCAGATGTCCATATTCTAGAAGACTTTAACATAGTAACCTATAGAAGTGTCTAAATGTATAATAGCAATAGAGTATTTTAAAACCAAAGTTGTCTTTAACATGTGAGACCCAGTGAAATGTCTTGGAGCGTGGAAAGGCAAAAAAGTAAAAGTCTGAACAATGTAAATCTGTGCTCCTCTATTCCTAGTTTCCTGTAAAGGCAACAAAATGCTATGTATTAGAAACATAGTTTGTATGGATAGTGATTTGAGGTACTCGTTCAAAAGAGAGAAAGTGTACATATGAATGACTTTATTACCTTCTGGTGATGTTTCTTGTCTATTTGTCAATGCAAATGGCTTCAACAATGGCATTGTTTTGGTCAAGGCTAAAATGTCCTTCAGCACTGAAGTCCCGTAGGATGAATATCACTGCTGACTTGTCCTTGATATAGTCTTCATAGCTGAGCCTTTGCAGTGTGGGCAATAGACGGTGCATGGTGGCCTGGTCAATTGAAGACTGAATTGTTTGATTGTCATAAGTTGTTATGGTAGTTTTAAGTTGTAAACAAAATGTATAATTGACTTGCTGGTTGCACTGTTTACAGTGAGCAGTTTTTTCTTGGAGTGTGCCATAAGCAGTAAATTTGAATTTGCATTTTGGACAACATGCATGAAATGGATTGGAAAATGCATTTGCTGCTTTTAGAGTACCAGAAACCTATAGAATATGGTTCAAAACTGTTAGAGGAGACAAAAAAACAAGTTTGGATGCACTAGAATTTTTAAAAAAGAATGTTGTTACCTTGAAAGTTGAATGTAGTAGGCTGTTGAGTTTTTCCAAGCTTCTTTTGTCATTCAAGGTACAGATGAATGTTGATCGACATGTATGAAATGTGTTCTTTTGATCTGTTTTTCTCACAACATTCTTGAAAAGCATTGCAGGTGTTTTATTTGTATGCAATTGGTCTTCGAGTGCAAAGTATTGTTGCTCATATGTTGACCGTAATAGCAGCTGCAATTCAATGAGAGGATTAGATTTTGTTACGGAAATTGTTATAGAGGCCACTATAGAACATTAAAAGCTTGAAACTGAAAGAAGAGGTAAAAGTTCTGTAGACTGAAATACCTGTGCCCTGTCTATGTCAGTGTGGCCATCTTTGATGTCAATTGCAAATTGGGTACCCATTTTCCTGGCACCAACTACCAGCGCAGCTATTCTGCCAGCTGGGTACTCATTTACAGTTATAAGCAATTAGCTGATAGTCGTACTTGGGATGAATTTGTACTCTTGACAGAGGTGGGGGATGTTTTTCAGTGGTGCTAATGGCTATTAAAATTAGAATGCAATCACAGTCACCTCTATCATAAGTTGTTCTAGGTGCAACTTGGAAATCTGAGATTGAAATAGCTGATCCCAGGACTATTTTAGGCTCATGTTGATACACAAGGTTTCCACTAACATTTAACGTGATTATCATTTCTGCTTTGTGATCTGTCAGATCAGCACGTAGTATTTCCCGTGTTTTGTTAGCCTTATCCAATGTTGCTTTGTAGACAACAAGGACATCACCTTGGAAGGTGTCTCCAGCTCTTCTTGCATTTAGTTGTTCGATTGAAACAATCCTAGGTTTCTTGACTCTTGTCCTACAAGGAAGAAGGATAATGTCAATTGAATGCTAATTTTATATTAGCAAGTTGGGAAAATGGAGGTACATTGTAGAACAAAGTACTTTACCGTTGTGTTGACTCTTCTTGTGCAATTTGCACCTGTTTGGCTTGTCTTTTTGATACATCTTTTGGTGTCCTACAAAGAATTGGAACAATGTTATTTGAATATTTGTGATTTGGGCGAATGAATTTGAAGGAATAATACTATGAGCACTTTACCGTTGTGTTGATTCTTCTTGCGTGGGTTGCATTTGCTTTGACTGTCTTTTAGTTTCATCCATAGATCTCCTGCAAATAATGGATATAGCATTGGAAAAGACATTGCAATGCATAAAGGTGATATAAGGCTATAAGTTCTATAAAGTTGAATTTGTCTATTGTGCAATATGCAATTTTAGGAAAATTGGATTGTGATCAGTCCAATATGCTTCTGATATATAGATAGAGCATATATTTGTAGTCGTGTTGGACCAAATGTGATCAATGACTGAGTTTCCCATGCTATGTTGTTGGTTCAACATAAATTGTATGTTGTTCTGTTGCATATAACTGTGAAGCATTTTTTTGTTTCTGCTCTCTGAAGACATGTCGACATTAAAATCGCCTAAAATGTACATGTTTTCTGAATTTGTGGATCCAATAATTATTTGCAAGATTGTGATTACTTCATCTATGGCAGTTGCAGGTCTTGCATAAATATTACAAACATTGAGTTCATTGTTAGATAGCATTATTGTTAATGTGATAGCTTCAATATTTGAGGTTTCATGGTGTGTTGTTTTTGACAAGAGTAAATGTTTCTTGGTTAAAGTTGCTATGCCATGGATGTTATGTACAGAGGAGCTATCAAAATTCTGTAGCAAGGTATTTAGCTCAAAGGGATGCATATGTGTTTCTTGGAGACACAAGATATCAGATTGCATTATGCTATAGTCATTGACAATGTCTTCTGCATGTGCTTTCAAGCTACGAGTGTTCAATGTACATAGGAGCATATGTGATTTGTTTTTTGAACATGTGCTTAGATTATCAAGTTGCCATTGTGCACATGTCTGAAGATGAGACATTTCTAGTTGTATTTTGTCTTTAACTTTGAAGTTTTTTGAAGTTAAAGGTTGTAACAGGAATAATGATTCTACTAATTTTGTTCATGATAGAGCTGTATAGGTTAGTCCATGTTGTCTAATGCCTGTGGGATCAAAAGCCAAGGCCTCCATTGTTAATCCTTGGGATCGATGTATGGTTCGTGCACATGCTACTTGTACTGGGAATTGTTTTCTAGTTGTAATTTTCTTGTTTATTGCTATTTTTTGGATTGGCCTAGCAATGCGTTGTATAGGCACCCAATCTTTGTCAATGATAGTAGAATAGCAGTGTGCTAGTTTTGTGCGCTGCTGATGTCCAATTGATGGGTCATTAAATTTAATCTAGACAATATCAATATTGTTTTGTGATGTATATGCTTTAAAAATTCCATCTGCACCATTGACGAGGCCATCTTGAACATTGTAATTGCCTGCATAAAGCTCAACAAGAATGTTTGGTTTCAAGCATATTTGTGATGGGAGTGTTGTTGTGTGACTGTACACTCGTATTGCATTAAGGTCCTCATTAACCTCATCTATTGCATCTAGCACAATCATTTGGGTTGGAATGATTGATAGCATTTTGTTGTTATGTGCTTGAACGTCTATTCTCCTATAGAAAAGGTGCAGAAGCAATGGATCTAATGGTACAGGACAAAAGCAAATTTTGTTGATATAGTCTATGTCATGACTTGTCTGAATGCCTACTCGTAGTCTATTAAGGATTGAAATAAATATTTCATCTTTTTGTCTCATGGTAGTCACTAGTGAATAGCATTTTATGTGGTCTTTCCAGAAACTATAAGGCATTAATTCAATTGGAGTAGGCCTATTTTCAAAAACCATAGAGTCAAGGACAGGTTGTGCCTGGTAAAGGTCACCACAAAATATGGTTTCAAGGTTCCCAAAGTATGCTGTAGGCATTTGCATTGTCTCATAGTCTTCTATCAATATATCATAGAAATGTTGAGCCAACTAATGATATCTCGTCTATAAGAAGTATGTGCAATTGATCATAGTGCTTTGACATAGTGTCAAGTACTTCAGTGTTCAGTGGTAGGAATTCTGATGTATTAAAAGGTATGTGAAATGCTGAATGTAATGTGAATCTACCTATGTTATATGTTGCTTTACCTATATATGCAGTTAATAAGCCCTTGGGTTTGTCTGGATTATTGTCAACATAATTGCTATACATGCAAATGAGAGCTTGGTAGATGGCTTTTGCTATAAAAGTCTTTCCTGTTCCAGCTCCTCCAGTCAAAAATAAGTACAATGGATTTTGTGGATTTCTCATCTTTTTTATGAGAACATCCTTAACAATTGCTTGTTCTTTATTTAAAATTTGTCTCAATTTGTAGTATTCATTTTTATCTGTAATCTGTGGGTGCTTTGTAATTTCAAATCCATTGGAGTACATGGTATTTGGGTTAGAATGACCTATGTTTGGAAGTTATGTTTGAATGTCATATAGTTCTTTATGGGAAAGCTTTGCTTGCATTGGAAAGTCAATGAGCTTTTCATCTTCAAGAGACTGAACATCATTTATAGCTTTGTCAATGTCACCCCATGCAGAGTTTGTGTTGTGGATGAACTTTGCACTGTTTGTTTGAATGGTTTGTCCATGGTACATGTATGCATGTTCCCAAGAGTCAAAGTTTTGTTTGAGTGTATGCTCATTAATGATAAATGGAACATAGAGAACCAATTTCTCTCTACAATGATTCTCTATATCAAAGTGTTTGTTGAAATTGATAAACCATATCACATTGGGTTTAGCCTTTGGCTCAATTGCAACACCGTATTTATTGTATCTTGAAACAAATTCTGCAAGACATATGTCCATCATTATTTCAGGGCGTTTTAAATAGTAGTCTATAATAGATTTTGCAAGAACGTTTTCTAATTCATCTAGCTCATTGCTCAATTGTTTAACAGATTTGAGTATAAATGTGCGATCATTGTCAGATCGTGTATCAATGAATATACATTTTCTTGAACTGTAATTTAATGGCAATGACAAAACAATATGTGCAACTTGTTGTGATGACATTTGTTGCAAGTTAAGCATGGCATTTCCAAGTTTACTCACCATTCGGATCACATCAATATTGTCTTGCTTGTGGTCTCTACGTATTCTTTTGAATGCATATGTCATTGACTTGTCTACTTTTGCAATATATGAGCTATAGTACATAGCAGCAGCATATGCATTTAGGACAAATTGTGCATTTGTATTAGCCCTCCAAAGATCTGGAATTTTCCTTGAAAAACTATTGTTCCATATTTGTGATGGTTTTCTCTATAAGAAAAGTGCAGGACTGTTTAATGTTGAGCTCAAAGCTTCAATGTATTCATTGTCACTTAAGTTTAATTCTTTTAAGAACATTTGAAAAGTGAATGTTTTGTCATAGTTTGCTTTTTGGAGTTTTGAAAAGATTTCAGTGGCATTTGCAGTTATCGCTTCAGTCTTTTGGAGTATTGGTAAAAGTATAGTTGACTTTTGCATTGGTGGGAAAGGAAAATTGTACCTACAAAATTGTTTTCTTGATCTCTTGCATTTCTTTGTATGATGGTGTTTGTGTAGCATTGCCAAAGGAGGTTCCAAATTTTCAGTGTCGCAAGTAATATACTTATCAACAAAAGCTATGACGTCCGTGTTGTTTTTTTCTGTGTAGATTGGTGCATTTTTAACCCATATGAGGAAATGATCATGTTCATTTCCTCAATTTTGGAACTCAGTGACTGAGAAGTAATCAATGACATTTCCAAAGAAGGAGTCATCTGTAAGTATCAATTTTTTTATTGCATTGATTCTATGTTTATAGTAACGTGCACAAGTGATAGGATCTTTCTTGATTAGTTAAAATTTGTCAATGTGTGTTGGGTGATTAGATTCTTGGTAGTTTTGTGCTGATTGGTGTAGATTGTGCAGCTCTTGTAATGTTTGAATTAGTGGATCCCAATTTTGCTCAGCACTAGTGAAAGTGATGAAAAATGTCGGTGGTCCTAGTTGTCTAATCATAGCAAATACATTTTTCTTAAGTTGTTGTGAATAGTCTGGAGAGATTCTTATTCTTTTGAAATCAACATATCCAATATCTGATTTTAGAATTTTTTCTAGGTTTGGTTTGTGTTTAACGTCTTTCGCAAATAGCTTTTGCCCTTTTAACTGGCCCTTGCGGATTCTTATTGTCATTGTAGACAGTACTTGTTGTATTAGTACCTTTATAGCTTTGAAAAAAATGTTTGTTGTATGATATGCAAATTGTCTTTGTGACTATAAGAGCTCCCAACGTACTATTTTCTGATATGTAAAGTTTTTTACAATGTCATTATCACATGGTTTGCCAAAGAATAAAGTTGGGAAATTCATTTCTTCAGCATAGATGTCCTTAAATATTCCAATTGGATACTTGTTCTCTGCAGATGCAATTTCAATAATCTTGTCCTCCATGTTATGGATACATCTAGACTCAGTGAATCCATGTATCAATGTGTCTGATGGGTTTTCATTTTCCATTTCACTGTTTGATTCTGTTTCACTTGTATTTTGTGGACTATTGTCTTCGTTTTCTTTAGTGCATTGGAGAACTTCTTGCCAATCTTGGTTTATGCGGACTTCGTGCATTTTGTATAATGGTGTCCTTGTTAATTGAGTCAAAGCTTGCATGATGACATTTGGGCACACCATGCCTTTTTGAAATGCATTTTTGTATTTCAAGTGTCTTTTCAATGAAACAGCAATTGTTTGTGTGTTGTTAATTGATTGTGGTAATGCTTTTTGTACAATGTTCATGTCAACAGGGACATTTATAATAGAACCTGTTAGGCCTATTTGAGACCTTTTGAACCCTAGTTCCCAAATTTTTGCAAATGCAATTCTAAGTGAGACAAGTCATTCTTCTAGATGAGTTAAATTTTGTACATAGCACAATGGTCTATTAGTTCTTATTTTCTGTGGCATAGCATACTTTGGAATAGTGGACTGTTTCAATGCAAAGTAGCATACATTGCATATGAGATCTGTGAATTGTAAGGAATCTGATTGTAGTAGCTTACAGTATAACTGTTTTTGTTTTTCTTTGAAAATCCTGATGTCCTTGTTCAGACAGAACATTTGGCAAATTGCACATGGGTATTTTGGTGTATCTTGTATTGTTGTTTTATAAATTTCTATTGGTGTCAATGTTTTTTTTTTCTTTGGGCTGCTAGGTACACTTTCTTTTTGTTTTTCTTTTCTAATCAAGTTCTTCAGGTGATTAAGTCTTATTGTTGATTTATGTTTTAAATTGTCTACTTTGACAAATGGTTTCAAAATTTCCTTGTTTTTAGGCAAAGCATGTGGCTTAGTCAAGTAAGTATTTTTGTATTGTGGACGATTTCTGATCAACTTTTTTAGTCGGAGTAAGCTTGTAAAGCATGGGCGAGTTAGATTTTGGGCTTTGATTCTTATAAGCGGCTCAAAATTTCTAGCCAAAGGGTTTGTATCATGGAACAGTATAGAGACTGATTTTGTATATCCAGAATCATTGAAATCTAAGTACTTCCTTGATGTTGTCAATGACCAGAGGCTTATCTATATTTTTAACCATTTGGATATCCAATGAATGCAAAACAAGTCACCCCACAATCCACGTTTGCTATGGTCTATGCACGGGCGTGCGGACAATCGCATCTTGCGGAAGTATGTTTCTTGGTCATGTACTTTGTGCAATGTGTATAGAGTAGTAGGATTTAGTTCATTGTTATATGATTTAATTGCTTCTTTGTCCTTCTTTTGAAAGCAAGCCAAAAAATAATCTATAGCTCCATTGCGTAGTTGAGTTGAGGTGTACTGGTTGTTAGGTAGCACTTGAAGTGAATCAAACAAACAGTCACCAACATTGTATGCAAATGTGCTTAATCTACAAAGGCCTTTAGCTCTAAGGACACTGTCAATGTTTGATATTTGAGGATGCTTTGTGCAAAGCTTTTTTATTTCATGTGAACTTATGGACTGTCTTGAAGTTATGTTTTGTGTTTCAATTGCTAGCAATGGTTCAAAGTGTCCATTTAAAGAATCCATGTCATGAAATAGTATAGAGACTGATTCCATGTAATCAGAACTATTGAACTGTAAGTACCTTTTTGCTGTTGTTCTTGACCAAAGGGATATTTGTATATTCAACCATTTGGATATCCAGTGAATGCAAAACAGGTCACCCCACAATCCACTTTCTGTGCAATTTGCTTGTGGCTTTGCAGATAAGCGCATTCTGTGGAAATATGTTTGTGGATCGTGTACTTTGTGCAACGTATATAGAGTATCAGGATCTAGTTCATAGTTGTATGATTTTATTGCTTCTTTGTCCTTGTTTTTAAGGCAAATCAAGAAGTAATCTATAACTCCATTTCATAGTTGAATTGATGTGTAACGATTGTTAAGCAATAGCTATAATGAATCAAACAAACAATCACCAACATTGTATGCAAAGGCACTCAATCTGCAAAGTCCCTCGCCCTTAAGCACATAGTCAATGTTTGATATTTGGGGGCGCTTTGTTAATTCATAGGTGTCAACGTCTATCATTTTCTTTGTTACTCGTGTAACCTAATGTGTTTGGGAATAGCAAATGCTGGGTATGAATAGCATCTAACGCTAGTATCTAGATTACAAAATCTATGACTGTTTACATCATCACCTATGTGCTTTTAGTCAATAGCATTTGAAAGCATTAATCATGTTGTTGAGGATCTTGGAAGTTAATAATCTCTACATATGTTGGAAAATGGATCTTGAGTAGTAGCAGAAGCTTATGTAACATACCACACAACAAACAATTTAATAGAAGCACAAGGGGAAAATAGTATTAATTCTTCAACCTGACCTTGATATCCATTGTCCCCTAGCAAGATTGTATGTACTTATTCCTGTTACATTGCCAAAGTGGATAAATGAGTACAATGCATGATGTATACTTTTAGTGCCACAAACACAAAACAATATTTTCAGGTAGCCTTGTTTACATGCACCAATTGGTTGACAAGAATCTTTTTTGCTCACATTGCCAATCTCAGTCTATGGTATTTAAATGTTTTGTGTAATTGGATTCCTTTGTTTCTATGTACTTGTAAGCGACTGATTTTTTTTCAAAGGACAAATGATTTTAAAAGCTATTCAGATAAACATGAATTAAGTGACATGTAGAGAATAGTTTTACAAATCTTTTATGTTTAAAGAAAATCAGGGAAATGCAAAAGCATTATTTGATCAAAGAAGATCTATGGCTTTTCCTATTTGTCGGAATAGCTTTTAAAATCATTTGTGTTTAAAAAATTTGAGGAAAATGCAAAGGCATAGGCCCATTAAGCAAAAGTGAAGGCATAGATTGATTAAACAATGAAAAGAAGAGATTGAAACTCAGAAGTGCAGGCGCACGTGCATATATGCAAAGTAAATGCATTAAATAGCATGCAGGTGGATGAGAAACTACTGGAATGGCTTGGTGAACATGTATAGCGAGGTTGCTTTGTTCATTTGTTATAGACTTAAGTCAGCTGTTAAGCATGACAATTACTTTGTGCATATTGTTTTTCTATTCTAGAAGTCTTTGTTCTGGGAGAGTTTATAGCGATTGAGAAGAATTTGTTATAGTTACAGTGTCCAGAACCAGAAACGAGTTACTTGAGGCAATAAATAGTTTCTTTTCTCAGTTTTCTTTTACTTCAGAAGTTTTAAGCACGCAGTGTAATTGGCAATGTGAGCAAAAAAAAACTGTGGTTAATGTCATTTTGCATGTAAGCAAGACCATGGAAAAATATTGCATCATGTCTATGAGTGACGTAGTACATCATTCATTGTACTCATGTGCCATGTCAGCTTTTGAAATTAACTTTGTAGGCTTTTATTTGTAAAACAGGAAGATTAAACATATGTACACTTGCACATTACATAGCAACTTGCCACAGATATAAGCAGTCGTATGAAAAAAAACTGCCTTAAATGCATATAGGTAAAAACTAGTTGACATAAAACAAAGACTTATGACTCAAAAGGCTATTCGAAACTGCAAACAGGGTTTAAAAATTGGATGCTAGCAGTTCATTCTATTATATGGATATTGTATAGAGGAAGTATAACTTATTAACACATAAGCAAAACCTGTTCTATTGCTTGAAGACAAATTACTATTGCAATTGTGTAAAATGCATTTTCCTGTTTGTATATGTGGAAGCAGTCCTCTAAATCATTTATGTTCAAAGAAATGAGGAATACAAGATGGCAAAATGAATACATGGAAAAGAACTTTATGCAGTTATTATATTGAAGAATTTTAATTGCATTTCAAGAAAAGCAAAAAGACAATTTGGAAAACTGACCTTGTAATCTGTTATCAAACGATCAAGTATACTTGTAAAAATGTCCAAATTGTGATAGGGACAAGCAATTTTTCCCAGTGTAGTTTGTGCGTGATTTTTTAAATACAGTTGAAAGCATTGATCCCTATCACAAGGACAATTTAGACAAATGAGTATAGTGAGTGACATATACTATGCTATTCATAAAAACAAAACATAATTCTTATGTAGATTCATTTGAACAAGAAACAATCCAAGTAAGAACTTTTGTTTCTTAGAATGCAAATTGCATTTTATAATTTCTAAATACTTATTGCTATTTGTGTACTATTAGGTAGCACTTACTATTACTTGTGCAATGAAGCCACATGCAAGTAGAATTCATAACTCACGGCATTTAGATACACCCAAGGAGAAATACAAACCAAGGTTGTTAGCATCCTGATAAGAAAGATGATGTGATACATCCAATTAATGTATGCCACAAAATCCTATTTAATGAAGATGATTTGGATAGGAATGTTACAAATCAGAATCCTTATTGGTGTTTGAGTAATCCTCTTTTTCAAGAATTTTCAAGGAAATTGTATGCCAATACTATCAGTGAATAAGTGGAATCAGATTTTTTAATTGACTTTGTTTGATTGGCCAAATGTGCACAAGGATAGTTATAATTGTTTCTTTGTTTTAATTATTATGAATATAAATACTATTCAGCACTTTTCTAATTAATTAGATATGAAATGTCAAAAGGAAAAAGAAAATCAATTAATTAAGATAATTTGATTCATTAATGAATAAAGTGAATTATCGTGTAAAAGTACAAAAATTAGAAGTTGCGAAAAAATCCTCTTTGCTTTATGCTTTAATGACAACGAGAGAGATGAAAGCACTTGTGGAGCTTAGGCTTTTATCTGTAAATTGCATTTGGTTGACAGTTTGTAAAGTGCTCTTAACACATTGTGCTCATATTGTTTGTAAGGTCCTATTATGGAACATGCTAACAGAACAGTGGCTTTAAAGCTTGCACTATGGAACAGTTCTGCAGTAATTGAAGATATGTAATCTTTAGAGAGCATATAAGCACCAAGTTATTGTTAAGCTCTCACATTCTACATTGGACAAAAGACAATTGCATGTCTAAGGAACTAGTCTTTGAAGAACAACATAGGCTAAGCACTGTGAAACCCAATGTGCTTATGGACATTAAAATAAAAGAAAACTGATAAAAGAAACTATTTATTGCCTGGAATAGCTTGTCTGCAAGTGTCCTTTTTTGGAACCATGACAACCTTTGCCCTGTCACTGTAAACTCTTTTGTAGAAAAGGCATATCGACACACACATATATTTATACATATGTATATATATGTACAGATACATCCATGTAAAGACAGATTAATGCATCGATGGACATAAACATATATGCATCCACGTGATTACATGCATATACACATAGATGCATCTATACCGATATACATATATGTATAAATACATATATGCATAGATATATCTAGAGTCACATGCATATATGCATATATGCATGTACAAATGTCTACATAGATATGCACATAGTTAAATGCTTATGCGCATAGAAACATGCATACATACATACATGCACTGACACATTAGGCAAAAAGTGATAGTGATAGTGAACTAAAGCACTATGAAACACAGCCTCCCAATGCACTTCAATGGAAAGGAACTATAGAGAGTAACAAATTATCATCTCAAGTATCTCTTGCTCAGTCGCTACAAACTCTTCCTCAGAACAAGAGCTTAGAGAAGACAAAAACAACACACACAAAGTAATAGAAATGCATACCAAGTAACTTAACTCTATATTAAATGACCAAAGTACCCTGGCCACGTGTGGCCTCCAAGCCATCCCAGCGCCTTCACCTTGAGCCACATGCCATTCAATGCATTTAATTTTTATTCATGCACTTCGTACGTCTACCCGCCACCTTGATAAACTATGCCTTTGCTTAATTTTAATCAATCAATTTTTGCGCTCGCAGCTTCCTGATATTTTAATGCATTTAATCTGCATTCATGGATAACGTACCTCTAGCCGCCAACTTTTAAACTATGCCTTTGCTTAAATTTATTTAATCAATTTAAGTGTTTGCATTTTCCTGAAATTTTTAAAACGAAGATGATTTTTAAAGCTACTCAGATGAATAGAAAAATAGATAAATGCTAATTTTCCAGTATATAAAATAGCTCTCCAAATTCAAACTATACAAAAAAATAAGTAACATGTTAAATGGCGAAATGTGATTGGTCAATGCTGGCGGTTAAATGCATTCCAGGCGAATGCATAAGTATTTTTTCCTACCAGCAGGAACTAATAAAAGCATTTCAACCAAATGCATAAGTATTCTTGCCTTGACGCTACGAGCCAATAAAATTGTCACAATAGAAAACAGTTTATCCAAGTGAGTGCTATTAGGTTTGTTATCTTGAATTTCAAACTCCTTTGACATTAATGCATTTTCTTTGGTGGTAGAATATGGAGATTCCTTTTTTAAATGAGAGTCTGGAACAAGATGACATATACAAATAAATTTAAGCAAAGACATAGGCTAGAAAACTGACAGCTTTTATCAGTAGAAAGGGGACGTTTACAGTGACAAAGCAAAAGCACTTGTGCTCGTTGAATGAATACCAAGAGACAAGTTACTCAAGGCAACAAATTGCTACTTTTATCTATTTTGCTTCATTTTATCCCAGAAGTACAAGTTGGCTTTCACAATGCATGAAAACACATTTGTGCAAACAACTACCAAAATTATAATTGCAATGGATGACAGTGATAGTGTAATGGATACTAATAGTCCAAACATCAAAATACACTAGCTAGTTTATTTTTAGATTGAATGGAAACAAGTATCAGTTGGAAACAAATTAACCTAGTAGTCTATTTATCATAGGTTCTTGAATTCCAAATGCACAAGTGCAAACATGGTCCTCTATAGGCTTTTGCTATGCATTTTAACTATATTGTTGTTTTGCATCGAGCCTAAAGAACTACTGCAAGTATGGTTTCCAAATAGATTTAAATCAATGAATATAAGTCAAGAAAGGTTTCCAATTACACTTAATACTTGAACCATGAAGCATCACTGCTTCAAGCTATAGCCAAAGTGCAGACAGGGACACAAAAGCAAATTCAACAATGACATCATCAAAACCATGAAGCATCATTGCTTCAAGCTATAGCAAAAGTGCAGCCAGGGACACAAAAGCAAATTCAACAATGACATCATCAAACAAGGATTTGTTTGCTATCACTATGACTAACTATTGAACTCAATTGACTTATCAGTCAAACAGCTTGATTGATAACTGACCTAACTTGTTTCAAAGCTATCTTGTTAAACTGATTAGTTAATTTCATTAATGAGTAAAAGATAGAATTGACTTAATTTGCACGAGCTAAGTGTAAGATTGTCTTGTTCATTAATTGACTTTGATTAATGGTTTAGAGATAGATGAGACAAATTAAATCGTCATGAGCAAAATGTGAGATGGACTTATTGGCTGCTACTCCACATATACTATGACATTTGAGCTTTCATGAAATAATAGCAAAAGCAATAGAATAAACAAATAGCTTCAACATAGACAAAGAGATACAATTAATATGGACAGCTATAGGCTGTTGAATATTTGTAGCATAAGAAACAGAAAGGAAAGATGTTGCTGAAGATTTTCAATTTCAGTTTACAATTGCGTTTGCTTCCTTGTTTATAAAGCCTTTTCAAGAAGCTCGTTTTTTTTTTGCATATGAATGGCCATGATTGGTTTAACTGATTTGGTGCACAAAGATGTTCTTTAATTAACTATAATTAACTATTCATCTAAGCTTCTACGTATCCCTATATGCAACTGTGTATACATGCATCCATGTATTGATGGATGTGTCACTCTAGTCTTGTACCAATTTACCATGTTATATGGATATCGTATATAGTAACACTAATAAGCTCTTTCACTGCACATAGCAACTGTTTTCATAAATACCAGGTCAAGCTTATATGTATCAGGATACATATACACTCACACTAAAAACTATTGAACTATGATCTCTATTGTCCCATTTTCGTAGAGGTGTTACTATTGCAATCAAATGTGTAAAGCATTTGTGTCCAAAGAAATTAGATAAAGGAATGGCAATATGTTACACAACCTTGTCTTATGCCTTTATAACAGTTTTTTTATTGCATTTCAAGGAAAACCAGAAACTAGAATTTTATTCATATCATTTCATCTATGGCATTTATAGCTTTGACAATAATTAGCTATGACCAACTATGGAACATAATTAATTCATCAGCCAATTAGCTTAATTGATCACTGAATTAACTTGCGTGAAAGCTATCATGTTAAGCCAACTACCTAATATGCCACACACAATATGACATTTGAGTTTCAAATAAGTCTCATGCACGCAAATCTGTTTCAACAATGACATCATCTAATAAGCATTTGTTTGCTATTACTATGATTAATGATAGAATTGACTTAATTTGCATGAGTCAAGTGCAAGATTGACTTGTTTGTTAATTGACTTTGATCAATGGTTCGGAGAAAGATGAGACAAATTAAATTGTCATCAGCAAAATGTGAGATGGACTTATTAGCTGCTATGCTACATATACTATGACACTTGAGCTTTCATGAAATCACCCCACACCAGTTCCAACAAATCATGGAAGGGTTATTCAGTGGCTTCACATATGATTCCCCTGCCATTCCAATGAGGGCAGAAAAGTAAAGAAATAAAATGTAAAGAGTGAATCTGATTAGGATGTTAAAAGACTTGTTAAATGAGAAATGGAAACTAAAACATTCAATTTGAGTTTCCATTAGTCTTTTGAAACACTACAGTTGAATGAATTTAGAATTTGTATTGTTGTTTGTTAGTGTTTATTACTATATTTTTTATCACTCTCTATTGCTATCTATTTTTGTTTAATTCTTGACTACTGTTTTGTTAAGCTGTAGATTGTAAAACACACGGTGTTGTAAAAACAACAACTCACTGACAGTTGTAACACACAGGGTGTTATAAAGTATTTTGTATTACTCTTGATTAGTTTTTATTGGAATTATTTTGTATTACTATAATTACTTGATTACTTTCTATTACTGTATTTCAGTATCGACATTTCAAGGTGAAGAACATGAGACATATGCAATGCAATATCACAAGTTTAATTAACAAGGTATAAATGAGCAAGAAATTTTTAGTAGATAAATGTCATGAACGTTGAACTAACAGTATGACAGTCACCACAACATTTAAGTAAACCTATGCTCAACACTCTCTTTTCCATTATCAATTGTATTCCCAATTTCATCCATGAAGAATATCCTCAAAGATATAGAATTCATGGATGCACAGGTTGAAGAAGTTCTTCATGGATCAAAGATATGGAATTCATTGATAAAAGAAATGGACATCATGGATCAAAGTGATGGCTAATAGCAGGATCTACAGGTTGACAAAGTTCTTCATGGACGAAATTGGGAATAAAATTGATAATGGAAAAGAGAATCTGCACCATAGGTTAACTTAAATGTTGTGGTGACTGTCCTACTATTGGTTCAATGTTCATGACCTTCATCTACTCAAAATTTCTTGCTTGTTTATCATGTAATATAGATTTTAGCGACTAGAAATGAATTGTGATTACTTTGAGCGCTTCATTTTTTGTTATTCTACAGATCTGTGTAATCACAAGAAATGTTGTTGCTGCAGAGTCAAGACTTGGGACCAAGGTACTTGATACATGTATCCATAGATACATGGATGTGGACATCTATCATGGTATCCATAGATACATAGTTACATGTACCTATGGATAGATGTATTCATAGATACATTGACACATACATGGATAGATGCATGTATACATTTGTACATAGAAACACAGATACATATATGCATGGATGCATCTATAGGTAGAAGAATACATAGAAACATACTTACATGGATAGATAGATAGATGCATAGATGGAAACATAAATGCTTAAATATACATGTATAGAAGCTGCATAGATACATATATCGATGGTTGCATGCATAGATACATATTAATGTGGACAGCTATAGCCTGTTGAATATTTGTAGCACAAGAAACAGAAAGGAAGATGTTGGCGAGGATTTTGTAATTTGGGTTTCCACTTAGAAATTGCATTTACTTCCTTGTCTATAAAGCTATTTCAATAAATTCCTTTTTTTGCATATGAATGGCCATGATTGGTTTAATTGGTTTCGTGTACAAAGATGTTTATTAATTAACTATAATTAACTATTCAAGAAAACTGATCTATCATTGAACTAGTTTCATTGACTAGTCAAGTAACTTCATTCACAGTTAACTTGATCAGCTATTTGGTTGATTTGCTTGAATGCTTGCAAAAAGCCTTCTCTGACAAATATTTCTTTGCATAATTTGTACTCACTACACACCAAGAGCCAACATTTCTTCGAGGAATTCTGTCAAATAGTTTAAATGTTTTTGCTTGTGCTTCTATATATGGTATGCATATTCATGACAGCATTACAAACCATTATATCTGTCAGAAAATCTACACCTTATGATGCTTAGATGAATGTACATATCCTGTTCTAAAGCTCTTTTTCATATTAAAACCATGCAAAATGTTTAGAAAGATTGTGTATCTGTGAATGTGAATAAGCAACATTGATTTAACTAATTTGGAGGATAAAGATGACCAATAATTAGCTATGACTAACCATGGAACACAATTAATTCATCAGCCAATTAGCTTGATTGATCACTGAATTAACTTGTTTGAAAGCTATCATGTTAAGCCAACTAGCTAATATGCCACATATACTATGACATTTGAGATTCAAATAAGTTTCATGCATGCAAATCTGCTATCATGTTAAAGGCATGCAAACACTGATGTTCCAATTCCATGGGGTCATTCTATTTCCATCTGTCCAAGTTCATTTCATTCCATTATCAAGAACCAATAATTAAATGTTTAAACTAGGTACATGCAAACAGGAATGCAAGTAGGGTTTCATAGTACTTTAAGACATTGTTATACTTTGATTATAAATTCATATTTTAAGCTACTTTTAGTATTATTTATCCGAACTTCTTGTTGAAATGCAAAGGTTTCATCTACATTTGATAGGTATTATGTAGAAATCCTCTTGTCCATTTTACTTCATGCATGTGAGCCCTCTAAAGTCTGTATATTATTGACTACTGCAAAGTGGTCCCATAAAGAGGGCTTTGGAACCAAAATTATGTAAACACGTGTGATAATGAGAGCTTTTGAACTACGAGTGAACAATGTGTTGCTTTGAGCTTTTCCGTTGCCATCAAAGCATAAAGGGTAGAGGGATTCTGTTAAAAGTTCTGGTTGTTGTCCTCATAGCCATAAACTCATATTTTAAACTACTTTTTACTTCATGCATGTGAGTCAATAGTGTGTTGCTTTGAGCTTTTCCATTGCCATCAAAGCATAAAGGATAGAGGGGTACTGTTAAAAGTTGTGGTTGTTGTCCTCATAGGCATAAATCCATATATGAAACTACTTATAGTGTTATCTATTCAAATTTCTTGTTGAAATGCGAAGGTTTCATCTGCATTTGATACGTATTATGTAGAAATCCTCTTGTTCATTTTACTTCATGCATGTGAGCCCTATAGAGTTTGTATTTTTTTAATTGCTGCAAAGTGGTCCCACAAAGAGGGCTTTGGAACCAAAATTATGTCAACGTGTGCGATAATGAGAGCTTTTCAACAATGAGTCAACAATGTGTTGCTTTGAGCTTTTCCGTTGTCATGAAAGCATAAAGGATAGTGGGATTCTGTTAAAAGTCACGGTTGTTGTCCTCGTAGGCATAAATGCAAACAATGGAAGTATAAAGAATGCAGTAGAAACCTTTTTCCTACTGGTAAGCATAAAAATTCTATCAGATGTCGTCGTTACTATTCTTGTATCATGGGGTTATAAAAAACTATGTCAAGAAATGTTGTAGAATCCAAATTACATTGTTGCCATAGAGCAGCTAAGTAATATTGCTTTTCGGTTTTTAGTGTGTTTGAAACAAGAAATGCAAGCAAGGTTTCATAGTGCTTTAAGGCAGTTGTATACTTTGATTATAAATTCGTATTTTAAACTACTTTTAGTATTGTTTATTTGAATTTTTTGTTGAAATGTGAAGGTTTCATCTGCGTTTGATAGGAATTATTGTTTATAACATGTTGCAACATACATTAATTGGATGTATCTCATCATCTTTCTTATCAGGATGCTAACAACCTTGATTTGTATTTGTCCTTGAATGTATCTGGATGCTATGAACTATGAATTGTACTTGCATATCACTTGGCTGTACAAGTAATAGTAAGCGCTACCCAATGGTAGAAATCACAACTCATAGCATCCATATACACCCATGCATAAAAACATGGTATTCAACACATTAACACGAACATGGTTTTCTAGGGCTAGTTTGTTAATTGTCTTTGATTAATAGTTCAAATGTACACAAGGCTAATTGCAATCATTTTTTTCTTTGAATTGCTATGTACTTAAAGGCTAACTAGCAATTGCCTAATTATTTAGATATGGGACAATACAAGGATGAATGAGGAAATATGAACTTGCCTAAATCATCATGAATGATAGAGCTATTGGGTAAAATGCTACATATACCGTGACATTTAAGCTTCAAAGACTGCCAATGAACAACAAAAGCTTCAAAACTCTCAGTTAACATGTAAAGGGCTAAGAAAAATTGATCTGCTAACTAAATGGGGTCATTTTACTTCAACTACCTAGCACTTATTCTTAATTGTTTAATGCAATGACATGCAACCAAAATTCAGAACAATTAGCATCTACACACACCTATGCATAGATACATGCTCTCTAATATATTGATATGCATATGGTTTTCTATCAACACAATCCTTGAACACTGTCTAGGTACGAGTGCTACTCTATTAATTGACATTGATAACTGGATAAAATGTATTCATAGACACATAGCTGCACACATGCTTCAATGCACACATGCATCGATACATGCATGGATGTATACATATATACACGGACACATACATACATGATCACATGCTTACAACTATATATGCATTCATGTATCCATGGATGCACATTTCCATGTATCAATAGATCCCTTAATATATGCACATATTGAAATGACTACATGGGCCTGGGGAATGAATATTTATGTGACCTTTACATGATAGCAATGAATCCTATAAATTTGCATATATGCATCAAAGCACATAGCTATCAATGAAGCTATGCATTTGCATTTTCACAAGCACTTTAAAACAATCACGATTCACAAAGACACTCCCATGGGTTCCAAAAATAGATAAATGCCAATTTACCAATATGAAATATAACTCACGAAATTGAGTTCATATATCTTTAAAAGCAATATGCACAACAACCACAATATGACTGGATGGCTAGCAGGCGCCATCCACAAAAAAGCATTTAAAGAAAATGCAACAGTAATCTGTTATATACACACATACATACATGGCTACATAGATACATGCATTCATATATACATAATTACATGCACACATATATACATGCAAACCTGCATGCATGGATGCATACAAAGACTATGTTTCATGGGATTATTGAAGAGTTAACTTGCTTTCTATTTGCTTCCATATTTTGCATGTGTGCCTATGAGGACAATAACCATAATATTTGACAGTACTCCTCTATCCTTGATGACAACTCATTGGTTCCAAAGCTCTCTTTATAGGACAGCTGTACATTGCCTACAAGACTCAGATGAATCCTTCGTATTTCAAGGAAAGATTTGGATCAATAACACTTAAAATGATCTAAACTATGATTTTACAATCAAAGTATCCAAATACATTGCAACAGTGCGAAACCCAAGTTCCATTTAAGATGTACAATGAGAATAAACAAAGGGAAAATGCATTTGCTTTAAAGTCTGTACAACAATTTCAACAGGTTGTCTAGCCATTGTCCAAAATATGGTTTTCTATCAGCATAGTCCTTCAACCTTCTTTAGGTCTAACTACTACTTTGTTAATTGACTTTGATTGAAAGGTCAACATGTGAAATGTGGCCAAGGATAATTATAGACAGTTGTACATTGCCTCCAAGATTTAGATGAATCCTTGGTATTTCAAGGGAAGGTTTGAATCGATAACACTTAAAATGATCTAAACTATGATTTTAGAATCAAAGTATCCAAATGCATTGTAACAATGCAAAACCCAACTTCCATTTAAGATGTACAATGAAAGCAAAAAGAAGGGAAAATGCATTTGCTTCAAAGTTTTTAAAGCAATTTCAACAAATTGCCTAGCCATTGTCCAAAATTTGTTTTCCTAGCAGCATAGTCCTTGAACCTTCTGCAGGTCTAACTGCTACTTTGTTAATTGACTTTGATTGAAAGGTCTAAATGTGAAATGTGGCCAAGGATAATTATACTTATTTATCTCTTTTAATTGTTATATTTTCAAAGACTAATTAGCAATCCAAACAGCCTCGCCTCTAGTCAGATGCCATTAAATCCATTGATTTTGTATTAATGAATTATGTACCTTTAGCCAGTAGTTTTAATCAAAGTATACATATGGACTCAGAATCAAACTCTCAAAATTTAGAAAGCTTCATTTTTTGAAACGAAGATCTACTTTTGAACCCCAGCTGCTTAATTTTTATGAACCATATAGCATATGCCACTCACAATACCCATTTGCAAAGATTGTCCTTGTAACAAAAAGCAACAATATGATTACAAGTACAATCAATATAGTGAGAATCTTGAATTAACCTTTTTCTTTGTCTACTATATGCAATTGTAAACAAAGGAGAAGGTTCATTCTAGAAACTCACCTTCTACTACTTGCTTCAAGAATTTTCCACAGCTGGGCCGCTACACAACCTCTTTTCTTCCAACCAAAAGCATTGCACCATGTAAAAAGCTTTCATTAGAAAACAAAAAACATGTCTTTTTTTTTTCTAAAAGAATAACAATATATAGTACTCTCACTGCAATGGATACTAATAGCAAAAACCATTTAAACACTAGCAAGCATTTTTCTAGATTCAAGAGACACAAGTATAAATGCAAACAAGATTAACTACACAAACTAATTGTGACAGGTTCTTGGACCACAAATCTTCCAGCAATGAATTTGATTGCTCTTTTTTGCATGAAGCCTAAAACTGTTCTATGAAGCAATATTACTTAACTGCTCTATGGCAACATTGTAATTTGGATTCTACAACATTTTTGACATAGTTTTTTATAACCCCAAGATACAAAAACAGTAACAATGACATCTGACAGAATTTTTATGCTTGCCGGGAGGAAAAAGGTTTCTACTGCATTCTTTATGCTCCCATTGTTTGCATTTATGCCTACAAGGACAACAACCATGACTTTTAACAGAATCCCTCTATCCTTTATGCTTTCATGACAATAGAAAAGCTCAAAGCAACACACTGTCGACTAATTGTTGAAAAGCTCTCTTTATCGCACACGTTGACATAATTTTGGTTCCAAAGCCCTTTTTTATGGGACCACTTTGCAGCAATTAAAAAAAAAACAAACTCTACAGGGCTCACATGCATGAAGTATAATGAACAAGAGATTTCAACAAGAAATTCGAATAGATAATACTAAAAGTAGTTTAATATACGGATTTATGCCTACGAGGACAACAACCATGACTTTTAACAGAACCCCTCTATCCTTTATGTTTTGATGACAACGACAAAGCTCAAAGCAAGACACTGTCGACTCACATGCATGAAGTAAAATGAAAGATACAAAAACAGTAACGAGGACATCTGACAGAATTTTTATGCTTGCCGACAGGAAAAAGGTTTCTACTGCATTCTTTATGCTCCCATTGTTTGCATTTATGCCTACGAGGACAACAACCATGACTTTGAATAGAATCCCTCTATCCTTTATGCTTTCATGACAACGAAAAAGCTCAAAGCAACACACTGTTGACCCATTGTTGAAAAGCTCTCATTATCGCACACGTTGACATAATTTTGGTTCTAAAGCCCTCTCACATGCATGAAGTAAAATGAACAAGAGGATTTCTACATAATAGCTATCAAACGCAGATGAAACCTTCGCATTTCAACAAGAGATTCGAATAGATAATACTAAAAGTAGTTTAATATATAGATTTATGGCCACGAGGACAACAACATCAACTTTTAACAGAACCCCTCTATCCTTTATGCTTTGATGACAACGGAAAAGCTCAAAGCAACACACTGTCGACTCACATGCATGAAGTAAAATGAACAAGAGGATTTCTACATAATACTTATCAAACGCAGATGAAAGCTTCGCATTTCAACAAGAAATTTGAATAAACAATACTAAAAGTAGTTTAAAATACAAATTTATAATCAAAGTATACAAATGCCTTAAAGCACCATGAAACCCTACTTGCATTTCTTGTATGAAATAGACTTTAAAATGAAAAGTTACCTCTTCTAACCTCACTGTCCAACGCTTTACTGTAACGACACTCTGGAAATTACCAAATTATCACCTCAAATAACTCGTTTTTGGGTCTGGACTCTGCAACTATAACATATCCTGCTCAGTCGCTAGAACTCTCCCTCAGAACACCGCTTATAGAAGACAAAAACAACACACGCAAAGTAATAGAAATGCATACCAAGTAACTTAACTCTATATTAAATGACCAAGGTACCCTTGCCACGCGTGGCCTCCAAGCCATCCTAGCGCCTTCACCTCGAGCCACATGCCATTCAATGCATTTAATTTTTATTTATGCATAACGTACGTCTACCCGCCACCTTGATAAACTATGCCTTTGCTTAATTTTAATTAATCAATTTTTGCGCTCGCAGTTCCCTGATATTTTAATGCATTTAATCTGCATTCATGGATTATGTACCTCTAGCCGCCAACTTTTAAACTATGCCTTGCTTAAATTTATTTAATCAATTTATGCGTTCGCATTTTCCCGAATTTTTTAAAATGAAAATGATTTTTAAAGCTACTCGGACGAATAGAAAAATAGATAAATGCTAATTTTCCAATATATAAAATAGCTCTCCAAATTCAAACTATACAAAAAAAAAGTAATATGTTAAATGGCGAAATGTGATTGGTCAATGCTAGCAGTTAAATGCATTCCGGGCGAATGCATAAGTATACCTGCCTACCGGTAGGAACTAATAATCATTATGTGTCTAAGTAATTAGCACTTGCACCAGGGAGGGTGCAAGGTGTACACCCTCGTATGTTAATTTTTTTGTTTTATATTAAAATAGATTAATTGTATTTACTAATTGTATTAAGAATATAATTTATATATAATAATAAAAAGACATAATTAATTAGTAATTATTGTACAAATAAAACAAGTATAATTAACATATTACAAACATTTTAATGTGTCTAACTTAGATTACACAAAATATTTTATACTAGTAGTTGCGTGTAGTGACATGCAACGATAAGCTGATAGGCGGATGGGAAGTCCAAATGTCGAGCTATTGTGCACGTAACATACATATGAAATTGGATGTAGACAATATTCATATGTATAATAGGCTATATATCAAGTGTAATATTGAACATTGATCTCAACTTTGATTACGAAGTGGTCAAAGTAATTGTCATTTATGAAATGAAACATATGTTGTTTTCGATTAGCCACTGTTGGGAATGGTTGCAAAGGAATTAAACAGTTTATGTTATTTCTAATAAGGAATTGTTGACTGTTGTTGTGTAAGTATCGCTAAAGCAAGAGAACAACAATCAACAATGGCCTATTATTTATGCTTTTCATGTAGCGGCGATGGTGATTATTTTAGGACATAATTATTGTGTCATTGTTACAAATAAAACACTTCATTATGTCATCATTTGCACATAACAATCATAATACCCATGTAACACTTTATAATGTGTGTTGATCAACGTGTTAATCAAACACTTGCACCTTTGTTAGTCTCCATGATTTTTACCTTATTCTTTAGAATGCTCAAAAGTCTATGCACTTTGACTTGTAAGAATAATCATTTAAATGTCACCTTGAAAATGATAAAATAATCATCAAATGATATACACCATGAGTTGTATAATAAGCACCTCCCTTATGTCTATGCAAGGAGATAAAAATCATTTAGCATTTAACAACAATTTATGTTATTTTCAGTAAACCAGTGTTGCAACCATCAAATGATATACACCATGAGTTGTATAATAAGCACCTCCCTTATGTCTATGCAAGGAGATAACAATCATTTAGCATTTAATAACAATTTATGTTGTTTTCGATAACTATTTTATTCCTTTGCAACCATTACCAGTAGACAGAAACCATAAATGAAATAATTTATTTGAGGCCATTGAACAACAGTCAACAATGGCTTATGAAAAATAGCATAAAATGCTTTACTGGCTTGCAACCATCGCCACTAGAAGTATATCTATGCATTGAAAGTATGGAATGCAGATATATGTAGTTGCAAAGAAAAATCTATACCGATATATATGTACCTAAAGATAGATGGACCCTTTTACTTATTATCTCTTTCAACGTCAAAAAGTAATCCTTACAATGATAGGCTGTATATTAATGACACTATGAAACATTGATCTAACCATTGAACACAGTGGTAGATAATATATTTGGTAAAAACCCTTTGTACAGTATTTCAAAAATAGTAAGTCCAATTGCTATCAACAATGTGATCCATGATTCTTCCATTTTTAAAAAATAGTTAATGATATTTTCCATAGGGCATTGTTGATTGTTGTTCTGTAGCAAGAACATACATTGTCGAGCACTGTGATCAATGGTGAAACCAATGTTCCTTATTACACCTAATATAGATTCTACCATTCTAAAATTTCCTTTTTGAGGGTCAAAGAAATAATAACTAAAACCTATATGTCAGTATAGATTTTGTTTTATCATTCTAATAATTCCTTTGTGAGGCTCAAAGAAATAATAACTAAAAATTTATATTTTTTTATGTAACTACACATAGGAGAATATTTTGAAGTTATTTGAAATCTCAAAAATATTCCATGATAATTGAGAACAACCATAGTCAATGTTATAAATGAAGAGCAACATTTCTAATAAATGGAAGTGTGAAGCATTTAACAAATATAAATAGCCCATATTGGAAATCAGTGGTTGTAGGCTGGTTCTTTGATGATATGATTATTATCATTATGTCCATTGTAGTATTCTTCTTATTGCTGAATTTGTTTGACCTGAGTACCTACAAAAATGAAAGGAAAATGTGTAGTTTAGTGTGATGAATATGTGTCATTGTTAGTGAATATCTAGATTAGAAAACATAAACTGTTCTATAATTTATAAGAAATAATATGTAATACATGTGTAATAGAAGAGATCAAATAAATAAGATGCAGACATACCTTGTGCACACAACGGGATGCAGTATCTTTACAATTACAAGTCCCATTTAATTCTTTTCCGTTACATGCAGATTTTGTAGAGTTGAAATTAATGATATACATTATTAAAAGTAAATAAAGTTGTATGGTTTATGAGAAATAATTTAAAATTCAGTTGTGGAAAAAGAGATGGAATAAATTACATATAGCCTTACCTTGTATATTATTGGAGTATAGTTGTAGCTCGTATAGCATGCAAAACATGCCATTGTGAAGCTATTTAACATTGTGGATATCTGTAGTTACAATTGAGAACATTAGGAAGCAGCGAATCAAGTTACATATGGAATTGAACAAAATGTGTACTTTAGTGCGATGAATATGTGTTATTGTTAGTGAATATCTAGATTAGGAAACATAAACAGTTCTATAATTTATAAGAAATAATATGTAATGCACATGTAATAGAAGAGATCAAATAAATAAGATGCAAACATACCTTTTGCATGCAGCGAGATGCAATATCTTTACAATTACAAGTCCCATTTAATTCTTTTCCATTACTTGTGGATTTTGTAGAGTTGAAATCAATGATATACATTATTAAAAGTATATACAGTTGTATCGTTTATGAGAAAGAATTTAAAATGTAGTTGTGGAAAAAGAGATGGAATAAATTACATATAGCCTTACCTTGTATATTACTAGAATGTAGTTGCAGCTCGTATAGCATGCAAAACATGCCATCGTGAATCTATTTAGCATTGTGGAGATCTGTAGTTACAACTGAGAACGTTAGGAAACAGTGAGTCAAGTTACATATGGAATTGAACAATTAGAAATTGTGGAAATTCTAAATGCATTGAAATGAAAAGGGAAGGGAAAAGTGATATAGTTATCGAAAAGAAGAAATTTTTTTCATCATGATGGCAATGGATAGAGCTGTTAGAGGTGATCCTCTTCTTTGATTCAAAGTGCACTAATTTGTTGGCATGTAATCTAGAGTATCTGTCAAAAGAGAAAGGTGGATCTATGTGTATTCCTGCAATTGATTTTATATGGGAAAGAGCTATGAATGTTAGTCCTTATCTTTCTTTAGTTCCAATATCTATTGTAGCTTTCTCCAAAGTCAAGCCTTGAGATTTATGTATTGTTATTTCCCAAGCCATTGCCAAGGGGATTTGTGTTCAGTTGCCCTATGTGATCGAGGGAATGGGGATGACTTTTGGGTTGTCTTGATCCCATGCTGGGCCAATGTAGTTCTGGAAGTGCACAACAACATATTGAGGTGGTTTAACACCCATAGCATGTACGATAGACTTGACAATACCCAATGATCCATTGACCAGGCCAGTTGCCACCCAAAGATTTGTTGTTAACATAACTTGTTCACCAATTGCAAGTAAGAGCTGCTCTACTTGAAGTTGCTCGTCATTGACATAATTAGGCGTGTTTTAGTGAGTAGTTTCAACAATATTGATTACAATCCAGGAGCATTTAACTGTTTAATAATTTTTATATTGTGCAATGTGACCAAGCTATTTGTTGGGAATAAGTGAATAGCTGCATCAAACTCTTGGTTTTTTTGAGATGAAAGCATGGAGTTTGTTTGATTCATAAGAGTTTTCCAATCGCTTGAGATTCCTGAGTATTTCAAATATTCAAAAGGAGTGTACAAAACTATTGTTGTGCATTAGAATGTCCATGTTTGCAGAAGATTGTGTCGAGCGTGACAACATTACAAGTGTACGAAAGAGCCAAGGCTATGGAGTGACAAGTGTAGATAGGCCTGTCCAAAACAGGTGGTAACTGTGCGAGGTCACCCACAAGTATAACAGAGGCACCACCAAATGGTTGCATACATCTAGCAGGAAATGCTTGCCGCAACCGACTATCTATTTTGAGTAACAACTTGGGTCCCAAGAATCTTATTTCATCAATTAACATGTACTTAATGTGTTTAAAGTCCTCTTGAAATATGGTCAATGTCTGTCCTTGCAAAATATTCATATCTCTAATTGGTATCCGAAGAGCTATATGCATTGCAGAGGCACATATATTATAAGTGGCCACCCCCGTTGGCTCTAAATCAAGCAAAGGATTCATTCTCCATTTTGGCAATGTATTTAGTGCTCTTCGGATGTTGTCTATAAGAAATGATTTACCTGTACCTATAGTACCTTGAATAATCATATGCAATGGTGATGATGAAGATGGGCCAAGGTGGTGTTGTTTAATAATATTTAGAGCAAGCTCTTGCTTAGGCGATAACTAATGAAAAAGTGCAGGTGCAGTAGGTGGGAAAAAACTATCTTTAGCTATATGCAATTTACTTGTTGAGATGAAATCTATAGCAACACTATGTAGAATATTAGGAACATCATGTGTGTCCCACATGTGATTTAAATCGAAGTCCCGCCTACCTAATAGCTGCACCTGGTCCATGCAGAAACTGTTTGTAGCACCGAGGTGAGAAAGAAATTCCCATTCTTATTCATCTGTGGAAGGCAGAGACTGGGTGCTGTTGGTATCACTATCACCTTCTTCTTGATTGGTGGGGGTAGTAATAACTCTATTGAAATGTCAAGGGTGATAGACAACAACATGAAATAGCCTCTAGTTGTGTGTTATACTATCTTTGGTGAGGCCTATATCTGCTTCGACATTTCAAAATGACTTGTATAGGAGCAATTCTGATCAACAAAATGTTTCAAACATATCACAATGCTCAGGAGGGGTAGACTTGAATAGCAGGTAAACAATGATCACAACATATTTTTCTGATGGGTATACAATTGAGCAAATTGATTAAGGGATATAGTGTCCATGTCAGCTAGTCTTTGCATGTAATAGTGAATATAACTACTTGCAAGATCTTCACCATTATCAGCTATTTTCAAACAGTACAAGGTTTTCCTACTCACATTTAAAGATAGGAAATTCCAGCTTGACATGACAAGGGGCAACTTTTACAACCTATGACATGTTTCTTTTGCACCAATGTCATGATTTGCAACCAAATTCATCATGAAATTTTCATAGGCAAGCAACGCTTTATCCCCAGATGAATTTGTATTTGCAAGCCTTTGCACAAGATATCAATATAGCTTTCAGACTTATTTTCAGACTTTGATGCATATTTGGAAATGTAGTTTAGCACAATTTGTCTTGACAAGACTGGCTGGAAATCAATGTTTTCTCACTAGATCGCAAGCATCTCAGGGTTGTGGATATTAAGGCACTCATCATTTCTTGCTGGCTTGTAGGATTTGTTTGATTCATTGTGAATTTCCAATATCAATGATGGTTGTGCATTCCATGGAGCTTTGGAGCGAGATTGTAATTGCTGTCCTTTTTTCCTAAGATATGTGTACTGAGTACATTTGGTATACCTTTGCACCGTGTTCACCAGCTGTTTGTAATCCACCATTGGGTCCATGCAAGAAATTTGTGAAGTGTCAAGAAAACACGGGTCCTCTAGGGAAGAGTGGTGGACTCTTGATATTAGCTGTTCTGGGGAACGAGGATTCCATGATGAAACATAGCAATCAAAGAAGATTTTTTCCTACTAAACTTCGTGTGGGCTGGACCAGTCAAGCATGTCCATATTTAGGGAACTTGGGAGCCACAAGAAACCATGTACATGTGCTGATCCACGATGCTTCCACTCATACCTATACCAATAATCCTTTGTATGGAAAAGACTCTTAAGAACCTCAAGGAAAATGGTAAACCGCAAGTGCATGTACAAGGCTGTTACATGCGGGTTCTAGACAACATTTCCTATGAAGAATCTTTAGGAGTATGGCACATGATACTAAGCACCAATATCAAGGGTCTTTTGCAAATCAGGCTATTTTGTGTCTACGGAGCTCAGAGTGAAAAAAGGAGTCGGTGTCTCGAGCTGGTGGATCATTGCAGCGATCTCTTGTTAGCACTTGCCCCAATATGACCGTGTCCCTCTCAAGGATGCACCAAAGTGAATGAGCTGGTTTGCAATCTGGGTGTCTGGTGTATTCCGAAGTAGTTGTTGCAGTGCAACGATAGACTTTGGGATCCTCTCTTCCAAGTTTTATTTCATGAAGATGGAAGCCGATTTTTGGCTTCGATGCCTCATTATTAAATTATAAAGGTAATATCTAAATCTAACATGCCTTCCAAATCTATTATCATAGTGTCTCATCAAGTGCAATGCATATTCATGTAAGTGAATTTGTATGCTTCTCAACTGTATGGGCATCGCTGTTCTAGTGGGGAACAATGTTGGAAAATAATTTCTTAATAACCCATCTGTATTGTATTCATTGATAGGGTTAGAATTTATCTTAGGCAAGGAAAAGTATCTTGACTAATGTATTCAATATGCAAGGATTCTCTGATTGCTTGCAATTCCTGAGGAGGGTTGGGCAACAATGGAATAAATGATGATGAGTTCTCAAGCTTAGCTTCCTCATCAACAAGAATTTTAGAAGTTGGTACTAGTTCAACTATGTTCTCTATTGGTTCTTTCATTATGTGCAACAGATTGGAGATGTCAACACTTGTAGCAGGAAACAAATTTAAAGCATCACAATCAATTGCAACGTCACTATAGTATGGATCATTTTTAATTTTCTATATCAATGCATTCATGACATTATGTTTTTCCAACATAGCAATCATAGTTTGTTCCTTGAATGCGAGTTCTTTGAACAATGACCACTTCAATATCATGTAGGCAACGTCGCAACAAAGTTGCAATGGCCGTGATGTCTTGAGGAAAGCATATAATATGGCCATTAGATTTGTATTGGCCTCTAGCATGGGTCACTTGCAAAACTAGAGCAATTCTAGCTATAAGAATTTCTTCAACTTGAGTAAGCTTTGCAAGGATAGGAGGCTGTGGTCTTGGGTCCATCTTGTTCATTGAATTGAATCGATGAACACCCATTTCAGAAGCAAAACACTAGAAAACGACAACCATGTTGGATGCTCACACTTTCATGACAATGCAACTTTCCTTGCAAACACTACAAACTTTCAAATCAGACAAAGCATCAATGTGCTGGTGAAAGGACTGCATTGCAGCGCAAAAAGTATCTCCAAACATACTTTTAAAATGGTGATGGGCAGATGGCGTGGGTGCCAAGCCATGCTTGGGAAGGTTGTACTGAGAGTCACATCCACCCACTGTCGAGGAACCTTCATTGGGAAGGTTATATGTAAGCTACGAAGGGTCATGTGTTTCTAACAAGTTCGGTAGCAATTGCGGTGCGAACTCTTGATTAGGAAGGGCCAAGAAAGGATGAACTACAACAACTCTTTGTTCCAAGTTTTTGGCGCGATGACTTGCACATATTTGGTCTCTATGCTGCACATAATAGAGTTGGTTTCTTTGGAGTTTTTCTTCCTTTTTTGGGTCCACACTTGATGTAGGAATGGAACTTGAATAGAGTTGAGGATCCTACAATCATAATCTGGGGAAAACAATAAAGTGCTTGTAAACAACAACTCAAAGAACAATGGTATAGCTAAAGAGATTGAGCCAACTGAAAACATCACAATTGTTTAGTATCATAATGGATGACAAGAACTAGGAGAAGAAGTTCTAAACACAAGTGCATATGCATGTGATGGACATGAAGTAAGAAGAGCAGAAGTTGCAGAGATGTATATATATATGTGTGTGTGTGTGTGTATCAACAAGTTTAAATACAGATGTATATGAATGTTGTTTGTAACTAATTTCACATATATACATGTCTACATATAAAAATTTTTGGTCAAAGATTAGAAAACAGAGCATGTTGTCTCAATGTATAACCACTTCTATAAGAAACAAAGCAATAAGATCAAGAACAAATGTTGTTTTGATGTGACAAACATTAGGAAAAGGGAAAAGAAAACATATGTCCAACCAACAAAAGCTGCAAAAAATTGCATCTAACTTGAGAAACATATATTTTGGTATAGATTTTGTTTCATAAGTATATATATGTATTGCATCTCTTGCATGCATAAGAGGAAAGACTATATTTAAATGTTGAGTGCATTTGATTTCACATAGATAGATATCTGTACATAGGGAAAATAAAATCAAACACACTAAAAGAAGGCTTGCTCTCCACCCTACCATATTGCATCATGGAGCCTTGAGGGCTCTCAACAAACCCCCGAGCAAGAAGATAAATTGTCTAGCACTATAATCAATGCTGAGATCAATGTTTAATATTACACTTAATATACAACCTATCATACATATGAATGTTGCTTGTATCTAATTTGACAAACATACACACGTGCACATAGGAAATACAAAATGAAACACAAAAAAGGAAGGTTTTCTCTCCACCCTACCTTATTGGGTCATGGAGCCTCATGGGCTCTCACCAAACCCCTGAGCAAGAACATACATTCTCCACAACTTTGATCAATGGTGAAACCAATGTTTCTTATTACACTTAATATACAACCTATCATTCTAACAACTCCTTTTTGAGGCTTAAAGAAATAATAACTAAAAAGGTACATCTAACTTCATATACCTATATATCAGTATAGATTTCGTTCTATCATTCTAACAATTCCTTTTTGAGGCTCAAAGGAATAATAACTAAAAAGGTGCATCTAACTTTAGATACCTATATATCAATATAGATTTTGTTTTGCAAGTACATATATAGGCATTGCATGACTTGGATGCATATGTAGGAATTTGTTTAGCAAACCTAGGTACATATAAGAAGCAATAACCAAAAATAAAAAAATGTAGACATGTACAACATGAAAACCAAGCCAACCATAACATTGAAAATGGTTTTGTTCAATGGAGCAATATACACTATTGCCATGTGCTTGTAGGGATAAACAATGTGATGCAACTGACAAATTGTTTGTCCTCTAACGAGCACATGGCAACGGTGTGTAGTTGACCTCCATAATCACATAAAATACAATTTGTAATGGTTATACAAGAGAAAATCATAAATGACATTTTTTTTTGTGGGAAACAAATATTGTTTTTGAAGTTTTAAATGGTCAAGGAAGAGAGGATGAAGAACAAAAGTTGTTTTGATGTGACGAACATTGGGAAAAAGGGAAAAGAAAATAAAATCAAGCACACTAAAAGAAGGCTTGCTCTCCACCCTACCATATTGCGTCATAGATCCTTGAGGGCACTCAAAAAACCACCGAGCAAGAAGATAAATCATCTAGCACTATAATCAATGCTAAGATGAATGTTTAATATTACACTCAATATATAGCCTATCATACATATGAATGTTGTCTGCATCTAATCTCACAAACATACACATGTGCACATAGGAAATATAAAATGAAACAAAACAAAAGAAGGCTTGCTCTCCACCCTACCATATTTAATATTTACAATTGGTTCATCGAATCTTTTTATTGATATGCGAACATTATATAGTTGGGAGTGATGAACGCATATTTTGGAGCACCCATGCTGAAGTAGACGTATACACAACATGTAATGCACATAATCATCATGTGAAAAATCTGAGGCACACACATGAAAACACTATTTCCCTCCAGTGCATGCAGTCAGAAGTGCTACAAAATCCATGGCAAACAACATGACTTGTAGTTTCTTGGAAAATTCCATGAATTTTTAAGTCATGACAAATGCCATGAATTTTGTAGCATTTCCCTGCATTCTCTACAGGCCAAAATAGCTCCTCTATTTCGTCATCCTCGCAATCTTAAATGCAATACGTGTTTCACAAATATTTAACCAATGTTCTGCATATCCCATGATTACAGTTATGCAGATTTCTATCTACAAAAGCAACATGCTCATCAGGAAAAATAGTTTCATGTTTATGAATTACATGGCATGTCATTCACTATGCTCATCCTCATAGGGCTTGGCACATCAACATTTTTTTAATTTAATTATTCATCAGTTTAATTAAAAATAAATGAAAAAATAAATACGCTTGGTACGTTGATAGAGAAGGCCAACAAAATTAATTGATGTATGATTTTTGTATAGTGGCGATGGTTGTAATAACACTTTCCAATTTTCAAAAAGGAATTGTTGGGCGTTGTTCTCTGGGTTTACCTACAATGAGAGCTTTGAGGAATGACTGGAGTTTTGTGAACTTTCATAGTGATAAGGATTGTGTCTATTTTTCCTCTAACACTTATGGAAAATATGAGTTGCTTTCACAACAAAACAACATGCAATTAGCACCGAATTTGGCATCAAATTTTAGTGTATTTTGAGTCATGAATTGAAAAATTTGGCTGGCACTAAACTCGACGCAAATAGGCATGGTCAACTCAACGTCGAATTTTGTGCTGACTTTTCTACCGAATTTAGCGCCAGACATAGCACCGAAAAATAATAGCACCTTCGTTAGTGCCTAAAATAGTGCCGGGAAGTAACATTAGAAATTGCACCAAAATTGGCACCCATTTTGGCTTTTGGTTTTGCTTTCATGTCTACTCCCATTTTTGCTTCTAGTTTTGCTTCTATTTTTGTTTCCAGTTTTGCGTCCAGCTTTGCTTCCAGTTTTTCTTCCAGTTTTGCTTCCGGTTCCAAATTTTCTTTAGTTTGCTTCCTTCAGTTTTCTTTTGGTTTTGTTTCCAAGTTTGCTTCTTGTTTTCCTTCCTGGTTTGCTTCTAGTTTTTCTTTGGTTTTGCTTCTCCAAGTTTTCTTCGGTCTTGCTTCAGTCTCGATTTTCCGGTGTTTGCTTCCAAATTTCTTCGATTTGCTTCCCGGGTTTGCTTCCGGTTTTACTTCACTTTTCTTCGGTTTTGCTTCTAGTTTTCTTCCAGGTTTGCTTCCACTTTGCTTCTAGTTTTGCTGGTTTGCTTTCAAGATTGCCTCGGTTTTCTTCTAGTTTGGCTTCCATTTGTTTCCTTTTTTGCTTCTAAGAATTTCTTCTTGTTTTGCTTCCATTTATTAATTTAATATGTTTTATTTCAATTTAATTAGTTATATATATCATGCCTCTTAAATAAATCATATGATTATAGTAAGTAATTTAATTATTTAACTCATATGATTAAATAACAATATAATTATTGTAACATGATCATCATCTATAATTAAAACAAGTGAGTCAAATATCTATAATTTAATTGAATTTGACAACATCCATCCCGAACAGTAAATTAAAATCATCATACTTAATAAATATCCATCCCAAAATCATCGACCACTTTTAATATATATAAATTGACAAGTCAATACCGATAAGATCATCATCATATATAACTAAAACAAGGAGTTAAATATGTCGTACATCAAACATGTCAAAATGATACATGTCCAACAATCCATATGAAAATGACATGTACAAATGATATAAATAAAATTGATAAATTATGTAACTCAAATTGATACAAGTCAAGATGATACATTTCCAAATGATATAGTGAAAATGATACATGTCAATATGATACAACTCAATAATATGGTATTGTAGGCCATGAAAATGATACATATGATAGTAACAATGAAAAGAGTCATCATAACGATATATCAGAAATGATCCATGATGTAGTCTATATGATCATGATTTTCACTAGTTACTATCACCAACTGTATCATCATCATCATCACCATCGTCATCATCATCATCACCACCACCACCATCATCATCATCATCGTCGTCGTCATCGTCATCATTGTCACTGGCCTTGGTGTCTTCCGTATCTATGTCATCATCATCCTCTGCCACATGATTTGTACCAGAAGAACCAATATTTTGTGGATTTATATCATGTTGAGGATCATCTTGATCTTCTGGAAGACCCGTGTTCTACAAAAAAAACATTTAAAATGAAAATTTATTATTTATTTCATGCAATAATTTATTTTTCTATTATATATCTAATATTACAACATATGAGATGAAACCATAATCATATTACATCATATCAAAGTGCGCATACCATAATAAAATTTCAAAAAAATTACAGCTAATACTGGTGAGTCAGGGGAAACTTCAACTTTCAAAAACAAAGCCAATTAGGCTGGTAGACTTGTGGATCAGGCCAAAATTTGGTGGAAGAGGAAGAAAGATGACTGGAACTCTGGAGGCCCACCATAATGGATTTTAGTATTCAACCATGAGAGATGAAGAGAGAGATGATATCATGTATCAAAACATTAAGCATGCATTCTTCCAACTAGGGGAGAAGGAGATGATTACTTTGCTTCATTTTCATTTGAATAGCCATATCACAACGTGAGAACCAAGAATACCAAGGATGTCCAGTTTTATGTGGAGGTAATGAATGTGGTCCAAAATTTAGGAGGGGAAAGAAGGTCAATTTATGATCCTGATGAAATTGAGGAAGAACAACAAGAGAGGGATAGGAAAAATAAAATCAATACAGAGTTTCAAGGATTTGTCAAGCAAGTAAGAGAGCTATGGGAGTAGCCTCATCTAAAATATTTTGAACTAGAGTTTGATATACCATTTAGAGAGATTGGTTTTCATGGAGTTCCTTTCAAAGCCTTTGCTTTTATTGTTCCTACGGTAAATTTTTGGGTAGAGTTTGTGGAATTACCTTTCTTAGTAATCACTATTAGTGAGATTGAGATTGTTAACCTTGAGAGAGTAGGACTTGGGAAAAAGGAATTTGATATGGCTATTGTTTTCAAAGACTTCAAGCAGGATGTACTCCGCATTGACACCATTCCTCAATTTTCACTTGATGGCATCAAGGAATGGTTGAAATCCATGGATATAAAGTATTATAAAACTTGAACTATACATTTTGGGGTATTACTAATGATCCATAAATTTATTGAAGATGGTGGTCCAGAATTTTGAATATGGAAGCTAGTGATTCCGATTTTGATAATCAGAAGAGTTAGATCAAGGATATGAACCCTGATGTAGAAGAGGAATCATAATTAGATTTCATACACCACCATCAAGAGTGTTACAAGCCAACAAGATGGAGGGAATTATTATATAAGGATAATTTTTAATGTTCCAGGTATCAACTCTAATGCCAACTACATGCCAACATTTAAATTACCTAGCAATATTTATGTTTAAGGAAATTTCATTTAGATCCAAGGATTAAAAGCACATCAACCATGTGGTACAAATGATTAAATCAAAAGATGATCTATAGTAATGAAAGATGAAAAGGCAGAGAGACAGGTACACTAGTGACTCGGAGAAATTTCAACTTTCAAATGAAGCCAATTAGGCTGGAAAATGTGTGGATCAGGCTAGCATTTGGTGGAAGAGGATGAAAGATGAATGGAACTATGGAAGCCCACCATAATGGATTTCAATATTCAACCATGAGAGAAGAAGAGAGAGAGCTGATATCATGTATCAAAAACATTGAGCATTTCAAGCCAACAGAGATGAGGATTACTTTGCTTCATTTTTATTTATGTAACCATATCATGGCATGGGAACCAAGAAACCAAGGATGTCCATTTTATGTGGAGGTAATGGATGTGGTCCAAAATTTAGGGGAGATCCTGATGTCTACAAGAGGCATAGAGTCCATTAAGTTCCTACATGCACTTCAAAGTTTTACTTCAATTTTTATCACTATTTTTCTTGAATGTCAAAGAAGAAACTTCAACTTTCGAAAACAAGCCAATTAGGACACGTGGATCAGGCCAACATTTGGTGGAAGAGGATGAAAGATGACTAGAACTCTGGAGGCCCACCATAATGGATTTTGGTATTCAACCATGAGAGAAAAAGAGAGAGATGATATCATGTATCAAAACATTAAGCATGCATTCTTCCAGCCAACAGAGAAGGAGATGATTACTTTGCTTCATTTTCATTTGCATAACCATATCATGGTGTGGGAACCAAGAAGACCAAGGATGTCTAGTTTTATGTGGAGGTAATGGATGTGGTCCAAAATTTAGGAGGGGAGATCCTGATGTCTTCCAAGAGGCATAAAGTCAGATGAATTGAGTTCACCTACATGTTTGCCAAAGTTTACTTCTAATTTTTTTGACTATTTTTCTTGACTGTCAGACTTTATTTACAAATTTGAAATTTCTTTCTGGTCATTTTGATGAGGATATATTCAGTCAATGTGTAAGCACCTTTTGTCTGTATCACAAGCATCTGTGCATTACAATTTTTTTGATTATCTATGGTCTACAACTATGCCATCTCACTTATTGGATCTTCTATTTCAATGTTTTCTATGGCCTTCTTTGTTTGAGGTAGCACCTAACAATCCTACCTCCTTTGCTTAGCTGAGAAGTGGATTTGAATTTGGAAATACTGCACTTTAAAACTAGCTATGGTTTAAGGAGAGCTATTCTAGCTTTGTTGTTGACACCCTCAATCTTCAACAAGGACTTAGATGCATGGACTGAAATGCAAGGTTTCAAACTTAGATTTGAATGTGCATAAATTGATTGATTATGGTTTTCACAGGCAGTTGTCTTTACATGACTATTCGGGATTGTCAATATGTGTAATAGTGACTGCATCCTTATCAAGTTTGGCTACCCTTATTCAGAATGCCTTGGCCTTTGGACTCAATACAAAGTTGTGCATTGTTATTCCATATTTGTAACATGTAGGACATTTAAGGGGTACAACATATAGAAATTGAGTACTGTCATCCAAGGAAAAATTACAGATGGTGTATCAAGAACAACAAAAAATGCTTTTATTAGGGTTAATTCTTTCTTCCCCCACGCTACTGATATTTTCCCCAAAACATGTTTTATTTAATTATTTCAACGCATCTCAAAATTTAATGTATTGATTATTTGTTATGCATTTCAGCTGTTTATGCAAAGGATGCATATATGTTAACTCGATCAGTGTTGTGACTTTGGTAGTTTGACTTCTATGACAACCAACCATTAGGCCATTATGTGTAGGAGCACGTTTGTGTTTTTAGTTAGCTTTTTTGGATAGCTCTACTAGGTGTTGATTTATCTTTTGAATTTAAGAAGTCAAAGTTTCAAGGATTTGTCAAGTGAGTAAGAGAGCTATGGGAGCAACCTCATCTAAAATATTTTGAACTAGAGTTTGATATACCATTTAGAGAGATTGGTTTTCATGGAGTTCCTTTCAAATCCTCTGCTTTTATTGTTCCTATGGTAAACTGTTTGGTAGAGTTGGTGGAATTACCTTTATTAGTAATCGCTATTAGTGAGATTGAGAATTGTTAACCTTGAGAGAGTAGGACTTGGGAAAAAGTAATTTGATATGGCTATTGTTTTCAAAGACTTCAAGCGGGATGTACTCTGCATGTATGCCATTCCTCAATCTTCGCTTGATGGCATCAAGGAATGGTTGAACTCCATGGATATAAAGTATTATGAAAGAAGAATGAACTTGAATTGGCTGCCAATTTTGAAGAGTATTACTGATGATCCAGATAAATTTATTGAAGATGGTGGTTGGGAATTTTTGAATATGGAAGCTAGTGATTTTGATTTTGATAATTCAAAAGAGTCTGATCAAGGATACAAACCCTCTGTTGTAGAAGAGGAATCATAATTAGATGATGAAGGTTTAAAAGATGAATCTCTTGTGGAGTCAGAGGAGAACGAAGAAGAAGAATATTCTGAAGAGGAGGAAGATAAAACATGGGATGAATTAGAAGCCAAAGCTAGAAATGTAGATAAGGAAAAATGAGACGAGTCTGACAGTGAATAGGAAAGGTGGAAACAAAAGGTAAAAGCTACAGGGAAGTCTCAGGGACCTAATATTAGAGATTCAAGAGGAATTCCTACCAAGAGGCATAAAGTCAGATGAATTGAGTCCATCTACATCCTTTTACTATTTATTCATGCACATAAACGGTCATCTTGTAATCATAAGATTTGAGCTCTATTTACTCATCCTACACATCAATAAACAACTCAACACAAGAGATGCAAATTGACATATTAACACAATAATATCCAACTAAGTTATTGAAACTCAACTATCGGTACCTCTTTCTTCATCCAGATTACAAAATTGTTCCACTTTTTGTTTTGTAACATATTCTTTTCAAATTGCTTTGGATGGCAGCCATATTTCTCCTCCTGTCAAAACATGGTACATGGACTAGTTAAACTAATTAATATGCAATCATTTAATTTTTCCAAGGAAATAAAAAAAATTATATCATTTAACATATTAAATATACTTACAAATGTACAGATCAAGGCCTGTAAACCTTTCTGGCCACTGCGATGTGTGACACAAAGTTTCTCAAGCCTAGCCTTGGAGGTCTTATCTTGAAACATATACTAATTCAATTTAATTATGCACAAATAAAATTTAAATATTGTTAGGCCCGTTAAGTTAGTTAGGAAGTTAGGGGCCACAAGGATTCATGTGGAGGGTGATTTCTTGATAATCATCCAAGCACTAATAAAAGGAGGAATTGATGCTTGGCATTTGCATGGTGTGATTAGGAAAATTATTGAAGAATTAGCTCTTTTTGAGGATTAAAAGATTAGATATGTTAGGAGAACAGGGAACATGGAAGCATATACCTTCTCGAAATGGGCTTTAACGTTTGTAGAGGTGGATGAATTTATAATTGAGTATTTTAGAGGAGTTTCTTTGGAGTAATTTTTGTCTAGTGCATTTAATGCAAAGTGGTGTTAGTTAGTAAGTAGAGGAATGTTTTTCAAAATTATTGAAGGACATGAAGCATTGATGAAGGTTTTGCTACCGGTGTTGGATGTGCGTTTGACATTAATGGTGATGGCCAAAAATTTGCTATGTAATGAAGTTTTTCCTTGCATTTCCTTCGATGCTTCTTGGTTTGTGGGAGTAAGGAGAGTGTTAGGATGATAGTGTGAAGCAGTATGGTGGCTAACGTACTAGAGAAGAAATGGAGGCCAACTTCACTCTGAAAGCGAGGAGGAAATTGGATCCTTATGTTGGAAAAGTGACAGTGAAGAGACTGTGTGGCTTGTTCCTGTACAAGGTAGTAAAGGTGGCACAATTTTTGCAAATAATTTTGGGTAATGGCTTCAAAGATTTGAAGCACATATATTGGACTAATATGGATATATACTCTTTGATCATGGCGTGGGGATTGGACTTAGGAGAGTCAATGGAGGTTGTAAGGAAAGTGATGAAAGCGTTGGTGCATAGGGATTTTTTAGTGAACATGGAGAGTATCTTGGAAGGGGCTATACTAGGACAAGGATTTAATGTGAGTGAAGGCATGGAAGGTGTGGACTTGAAAGTAGCAGAGATAAATCACCCTTTCATTAGGTGGCCAAAAGGAAGAACCAAAGCCGTGTGGAGAGAGGGTGCGGAACAGGGGTGGCAAGCTTTGAAATTGTGTGATGAATTAATGGAGACTGAGGAGATAATAGTTGGACTCAAAGCCATCACCAAAGAGGAGCTGTGTGAGAAGAAGGTTTTGCGTCCAAGAAAGAAGGTGAAGCCACTTGTAGAATTGTGCCCATTGCATCTGGGCAGTGCTTCTAGAACTTTTGCGTAAACTCAATGCTCATTTTTTGCATAGTTTACTGTGTTTAAGCTAGATGTTGATGTATAAGCTTAAGGGGTTAAGCCCTATTTTTGGTTTTGATACTGTAAATAGTTGGGGTTTGGATAGTAGTTGGTTGGATAGTTTTCAGGCGGTTGTGGTAGGGATTTTTGATCCATAGGTTTTTATTTTGTTTTAACAGACATGATGTGATGGTGCTGGAAGAAATTTTTATTTTGAGCTTTGTATATTTTGATTTATCTTAAATAAAATAAAAATATTATCACTGATAATTTTTTTTTAAAATATCATTTAATAAATTTGATATAATCTTATGAGAAAATTCAAATACCTGCGTACTCTCCTCACCGGACTTCCTCTATGCATCCTGGCTTCGTGCTATAATATTTTGAGCTAAAGCTCAAATGGGTAGGGTAAATTTTTTTGTTGGTTTCTCAAAGGTTTTACAATTTATAATGATGGGAAAATTTATAGGTTTCCTGGATAGGTTAGGCCATGAACTAGTAAACAATCACGAATTAAAATGCAATACAAAGAGTAGTAAACAATCACGAATTCAACCAAGAAAAAAAATTGTAACCTTACCTATGGTGTCGCAAACTAAATTGAATTTCTCATTAGTTGCTGGTAGCACCCTGCTCTCTTCCTTCACGTGAAATTTTTCCCTTTTTTGTCATCTGATTTCTTCCTTCACGCAGGAAATTTTTAAATTTTTGATTTTGATTCAGTAGTCGACGTTTTTTAATGCCGACTTTAGCACCAAATTTTGGCCATTAATGTGATCAATTTTGGGTGCCTAAGGGGGTGCCAAGTGCGCCTAATTGAGTGCCTATCATTGCTATATAGTGACTATTTTCATTAGAAATAATTCCAACTCCTACCTTGTTTTTTTGACCACCGTTGTCCTGTGGCTCCTTCATCAACTTGGTGTGGTAGAGCGGTTTTTACCGCGGTCCTGTAAGGTGTTTCATCCTTCTTAGTGGTAGTTTGGTGAAATATTTTGTGGTAGCACACGAGTCTTCCTTCTGTTCCTAGTGGTGACTCCCGCAAGTATTCTACCATTGGCATGTGGTAGTGCGGTGACCATCGCTATCTCGTGACTCCTTCATCAACTCGGTTCAGTAGAGCAGTTTTTACCGTGGTCCCGCAAGTCGCTTCTTCCTTCTCGGTGGTAGTGTAGTGAAAGCTTCCGTGGTAGCATTTTTATTCACAGAGGAGGCCATGGAGAGAGGACATGGATGATGTAGAAATACTAAATTGCTGAGAGGAAAGTGGGTGTAAATAGATGAGACAACATTGATTAAGCACTAAATTTATTTTGATATTTTGTTGTGTGAGAAAAAATGACTAATGAAATTTTCATAAATGTGTTTGATAGCATATCATGCCATTGGAAATTAGGGGGGATTCCTTCTTACAGTTGACTTAAGGAATGCCTTAAGTCGATTGATAGCATTTACAAGGTATGTGGTTATATGAAATGTTCATGTGTGAGAGACATAGAGATATTATATTGCATTTTAATTTATTACTAAAGGTTCATAATAATTTACTATTCTTATATTAGGTGGGTGACCTCCAAGGAGATCCATGAATCTGAAGTACCTAAACTTTGAAATGCTTCAGTAATATTATGTTGTACTTGGACAATTGAAAACCTATTTTATTCTCCTAGCAAGCTTTTTTATTTTCCATTATAATTCTAGACCAAACAACATTTGCGGGGATGGCCTTTTACACCAATCTTAATTTGTATGAAGTTCATGAACATGTTGTCAAGTAGTAAATTCCTTTTGTGGACAGGAAATGTAAAGGATTCATTTAAGAAAAGATAAGTAGTCTCTTTCTGAGGGTAATCCACATGCAAAAAGTAAAAAGAACATAAAAAATTGTACAATAGAAAATTAGATTCAATCAGTTTTTGATAAGGAAAAATAGGTTTTGAAGGGCCCCCGAAACCCTTTACAATGATGCCAAGCTGCAAGAGAAATTAAACCACTAAGCCTAGTAGCCCAAAAAACCAAAAAGCTGACATAAGATGGAACATTAGTAACCCATCAGCAAACCCAAAAGCAAAAAACATCAGCAAACCTGCTGAACCAAAAAAGGAAGCACCAACTACAAAAAATTATCTAAAACATTAGCCGAGGCCATGCTATCCTTGATGACATCTTCATGCATACTAATAACATCCTTCAACTCCTCAACAACAACAACCACCCTCTTTTTCATCTTGCTCCTCGTGCTAAGGAACAGGACCACCTACATGTCCTTCTCTAGAATAGGAGTAGAAGCTTCTACTTTCTCCACCAAGTAAGAGCCACTAATCTCTTCAATCCTTTCCTCCATATTACCCAAGTCAAGTGATTTTCTAGTCTAATTCAGCGCCTTCTCATTTAGAATAGAAAGACCCATAGCAATGGTCTTCAAAGAGTTATTGTTGATATTGACCACCATTTTCAAGTCCTCCGACATCTTTCCCATTTTATCCTCCAGACTTTCCACTTTGTCCTCTAATATTTTATTAAAACTAAATTCCAAAGAGGAAATTATTTCCTCATGAGAAACCCTTAAATGATCAACATCGGCTAGTAGCTTATCAAGCTTAATATGCATTGATTTCACTTTGTCTTTTATTTCCCACTCCTTTCGGTTACCTCTTAGCATAGCAACACAAACATCCTACCAATTTTTCATTTGAATATTGAACTCCTTACTCTCAGAAAATAACCACTTAACCAGGGAAAGCAGGTTTCTCTTCCCATCTTTGACCATTCTACAAAACATTTTCATGTCAATTTCATCCCAGTTAACCGAAGGCTGACCCTTCTACTCCAAGTCAACAGGGGCATCAGAACAATCCCTATTCTATTCATCCTCTTCTTCGGCTAGGGAATCCTCGACCTCCACAAAATCCACTTTTATCCTCTCCTTATATGGTAGATTCTCCAAATCATCTAACGCCTCCAGATGTTCCTTCTTCACTTCCTTCTCCACAACAGAAAGATCTTGAGAACAATTAACCACACCAATCCCCTGCATATCCATGGGGCCAGTCTCATTAGGCTTCACCTCCATCTTAGAGTTGCCCATATCAACAGGACCACTCAACTAACCACCCAAATTAACTGACACCTTAAGCCCTTTCACTAGGGAGCTCTCTAGCAGACCATCCTTACTAGGAATAGGGTTCCCCAACAAAGCATTCTAAACAAAATCAAAATTTAAAGGATCCACATCACCCACAGGATGACAACCCTTCAAACCCTCTTTTCCAGAAGACAATGTGGGATTCACATTCAAACTAGGGGCAACCACCTCAACACCTATCTCAATTTTCCTTTTGGCCGAAGCTTTAACTTTCTTCATGCCTTTGGTTTTCTCCTTTGAAGATTTTTTGACAGAATTAGCCATAGTCTCCCGCAACTCCACATTAGTCTCATAGCCCTTACCCCATTCTTCTGATTCCTCATCCCTTTCCTCAAAGTATCCTTCATCAACAAAAAATCCTCATATTCTAACTCTTTCTCCTTCAAACTACCGACCCATTCACCAATAGAGTCCGTTGTTTCATACCAATCATTTTTAAGTCCCTTCTTACTAAGAGTTTTAGGGGAGGCCGAGATCAACTTTAGCTTGACATGAGAAAAAATAAAACACATAATCCCTTGATGAAGAACCACCTTCTTAGGGTTCTTTCTTTCATCTTCAATACTCTTCTCCATAGAATGTAATAGGTAAAAAGGAAATGAAACCGAAACATTATGCCTAAAATGATTTAAGAGAATAAAATGGTTAGTGTAAACCACAAAGAATCTACTTTCAAGGGTGAAGTAGTGCATAATGGCCAACACGAGGTCCCTCTAAAGCAGCTCTAGGGACTTCCTAGCATAAGCTCCACTTCCAATTTCCTTAATCATCTTCCTCTTCTCGTGTTTAAAGAAATTTGCAAAAGCCTTCTTAGTCGCTCCCTTGTCTCTAAAAAACTTTCTCCTAGCAACTGAAAGACTAGTTACCTTTGTAATAAAATCCTCAGCAGTTCAAAACTCAATGCCCTAGTAATGCAAAGAGCTCCCATTCCATCCTTTCACAAAGAAATCTGTTACATTAGGGTTCGAGCCTTGAATTCTCTACATAAATTGAGTAACCCCAATTCTAAGTGCTCCCACATAGTAGCATTTTTCTAAAACTCTTCATAGGAACTCGACTCAATTTTTCTTTGGTCACCACCCATAGTGACATGCAACAAACGAAAACCAAAGAACACCTAGAAGAAATGAAAAAGTAAAATGAACCAAGTGCTACTCAAAACAATACAACAAACACCCACAATATGTGTGGGTTTATCATTCCAAGTACAACCCTGCCAAAATTGCCAGTCCATCCTTCTACGAAAACCAAGGAAAGAATAATGAAACTAAAAGAGCAAAGGGTTGACATGCAAAACCCAACTTAAAATCATAATGAAAAACCTTTCCCCAAGAACATCTCAACTAGAAACAAGCCAACTGGTCATCATTATAAATACACTTCAGATTAAGAGGTAGCGAATCAAAATAATCCCACTCAGATCTCTCAGCCACTACCATGTTGGTAACCCCATCAGCCATCATGTTCGCTTCAGGAAAAACATGTGTGATTTTGATCTCCTAAAAAGAGTTAATAATAGATATCAAGTCATTAATAAAATTGGAAATTGACCATGAAGGAGGAAATTTCATCATGAGACAATTAATCACATTAAGAGAGTCCCCCTCTAGCCATAGTTTAGGAACACCTTGTTTCTTAGCCAAAACTAATCTATGATAAGCTGTTGTAGCCTCCGCATAAAAAAACAATTGTACAGTAGAAAATCAAATTCAATCAGTTATCTCTTATTTTTCTTGCACACTTATATGAAAGACATAGGGTATTCACCATACATTTCCCTTGACAAAGAAAACATGTGCTTTCATTTATTTTTACTATATATCTTTGAAGTGAAATTGTTGTTACATAATGATGCACTGAGAAAATAATATATACAAAAAAATGCAAAGAAAATGTTTGAAATTTAACATGCAACCTATTGTGTTGTGTTGAAAGGAATCAAGATTAACTGGGACAAGAAATAAAAATAAAATTTTGATGATTGTACTTAAAAGTGTATAGGATATGAAAAGTGTGGACAATGATGATGCTGAAATTGAAAACCCTGATTCTGATGACATTATTGTTTTATGTCATTAGAGATAAAGAGCATATACAATTTTATATACATAGCAAATGAAGATTTGAAACTAGTAAACTGAAAATGTAAACACTGTAATATTTTTCCTTAAACAATAATTCAAATACTCACTTACAAAAAAGGGTGAAGCATTTTCTATTCAAACTCTGTTTTCTTTAATAGACATAACAGTAAAAGAATATTTACAAGTACAAGAATATATACACCGTTTCATAGAAAATAAGGAATGTTTCATAGAATATATATTTAGAATGTAGGATCTTCCTTTGTCAGATATTTGAAAATTCCTACACACAAGTTCTTCTTTAGAGCAAAAACACCCGGAAGTGTTTCACACCGGCTCAAGGTATAGTCATAAATTAATTGATGTTTTTGATTATTTTAGATGGAGATTGGAGAAAATGTAGAGCCTGAGTGTTCAACTAGCAAAAGAACAAGATATGTACGTGGACGTGGACCTAAAACTCTTAAAGAAACAATTCAAAAAAGTGATTGTACAAAGACAAGTAGATTTATGATCTTATATTTAGAATGTGCAAACTTTCTCTATCGGATATTAAAGATGTCAGGTTGGATAAGAAACTAGATAAGAAAATTTATGATTTTATCTTTAGAATGTAGGAACTTCCTCTATTGAATATTTGGAAATTCCTACAGACAAGTTTTTCTTCGGAGCGAAAATACCCGAAAGTGTTTCAGACCGGCTCAAGGTACAATCCAACTTGGTTATGACACTGATAGCAATCCAATTTTTCCTGAACCGTCCATACCCGAATGTTGCATCACAATCTATTCTTCCTGCACATAAAAATGCTACATATTAACCCATTCTAAATAAAACTCAAAATACCATGAAACAATGAGTCCCTATATTAGTAAGTAGGCAGTCTATAGGGCATAGTTTGATTTTATACAAGGATGCTTATGAAAGGAATCTTCAAGTGACAGTGAGTGAGTTGTTTGAGATTTTAGTTGATGGTTTAATATCCAGTCTTAAAGGCAATTAGCAAAGCATTAAATGTGTAAGAAAATCAAATTGTACACAACAAACAATTCAAAATGTTATCTTGCATAATGCCTTAAGTTTGGAGACAAAAATATCATTGTATCTTGATGAAAGTAGTGACCTTAATGGTCAATCACTAGAAACCATGATTTTAAAACATGCTATTTTGTTTATGGAGGAACATTTCAAGAAAGGTGATGAGTGGTAGTTTGGAACAATGGTAGCTATGAAGGACTTGCTTTATATGCATACTATGCAGTCTAGCTTAAGACAACGTTCTTAGAAGAGATTGAAGGTCGATTATGGAACTCAAGGGTTACCATGATAAAGATTAAAGCAAAGACTAAGATCTATTTAAAAGCCACTATAAGGAAGATATTAAAAATGTCAAATGCAAAACCCTAGTAGCTAGAGTAATGAACACAGTGCAAAAGAGGACAATGTGCTAGGGTAGATTTAGGAGATCTCCATATTATCTAATCATAGGTAAATACATCATTTATTTATTTTTTTAAATTAAAATAAATTATTGTAAACCCTATATAGGACACATTGATACTTCAAAAGCATCTGATTTATTTTTTTAAATTATAATAATCATTCTAAATGCTATATAGGATACATTGATACTTCTAAAGCATTTGAAGGAATTTGAGCTTATGCAAACATATGTCAATTAAATACATGGATTACAAACAGTAGCGTGAACATTGTAACCCTTGTTGATTAGAGCAAGAATGAGATAAACAACAATGAATCCTATGCCTCCTATCACACACATCTCCTTACCATTCTGTCATTCTTTATTGAAACACTTCTCCATTTTGGCAGGCTACGCCTAAAAATAAGGTTTCAACAAAGGTTTTATTGTATATGTTTATTAAAATGAAAAATCCATTATGGTGGGCTATGCCTGAAAATAAGATTTTGAATTTTTTTTAGAGTATGTTTATTAGAGTTTTAGAGTATTTTGGTGGGCTATATACAAATTATTTATTCAAATGGATTGTGATTGATGTGATTTGCTGCATTTAGTGTTGCAAATTGTAATGATGCCACGATTACTGTACTACTGCCGTCTCTTATTATACCCACTGTGGTATGGTGGTGTTTTTCCCTTCCCTTCTGCTATTTACCACACTACCACCTTGCTCAAGGATTCTTGTTGTAGGGTTGCGGTGTATACCATTCTACCACATATTTTTGTCACCTTCCCGGTGGTATAGTGGAGTATGCTTTTGATCATTACTTGAAGAGTGTCGATGAGACAATCTTCTTTATCTTACCGATATCTCAATGTCTCATCGACATTAGATCTTATGTTCCTCTGATGTTGGTTTCCAGTGTTGATGAGACAAGTTAATATCTCTTGCCAATATGCCACTGTCTCATCGATATTTTCCTTCGATGGTATTTCTTTATATATCAGTGTAACTCTTCCATGTCGAGGAGACTTGTGATTATCGTTGTAGTATGGAAGTGTTTTTCCCTTCCCTTCAACTATTTACCGCATTACCGCCTTGCTCAAGGCTTCTTGCTGCATAGTTGCGGTGTATACCGCTCTACCGCATATGTTGCTCACCTTCCCAATGGTCTAGCGGTGTATGCTTTTGATCATTACTTGAAGAGTGTCAATGAGACAATCTTATTTGTCTTACCGATATCTCAATGTCTCATTGACATTACTTTGTTATATCCAAGAGTTGTGTTTCACCGAGCACTTGTAGATATACCTTGTCGATGTGACGTAAGTGATTCTCTCCACGATATGCCCGTATCTTGTTGACATTTCACTATTTTACATCATCGATGAGACATATAAATAAGTATCTTCAACATAGGGGTGTCTAAACTGACGCTAAACCTAAAGCTAAACTTGAAGCTAAAGTCAGAGCTGAAAGTGGTGCTAAACTCAAAGCTAAGCTCAGAGCCAAAGGCGGCGCTAATGGCGGTGCCACACTCAAAGCCAATATCAATGCTAATTTTGGTGCACATTAACGCCTAAATTAGTGCCAAATTGTCTTGATCGGCAAATAAATGCCAAGAATAGTGCCATCCTGATAAATAGCACTGACGTTTTCAAAAAATTCACAAAAATACATTAAAATAGTAGGTGGAAGCAAAAAATGGAGCAAATCACAGGGATTTGTTGTAGTGTTTACAGGGCGAGTATATTGATGCAAAAAGGATAAACAATGTGATGCAACCAACAAATTGTCTATCCTCTCACAAGCACATGACAATGGTCTATGGTTGTCCTCCACAATCACATAAACCACAATCTACAATGGTTATAAAAGAGAAAACCATAAATGATTTTTTTTGTTGTGGGAAACGAATATGTTTTTCAAGTTTTCCTCCTCTCCACTATGTTCAATGGTTAGATGAAAGTTCCATATTACACTTAATATATAGCCTATTATTCTAAGAATTCCTTTTTGAGGCTCAAAGAAATAATAACTAAAAAGGTGCATCTAACTTCAGATACATATATATCGGTATAGATTCTATTTTGCAACTGCATATATATGTATTGCATGCGTTGGAAGTTTCAATGGTTTGATCAATGCTTCATATTATAGTTAATATACAACCTATCATTCTAAGGATTGATTTTTGACACTGAAATAAATTAAAAGTACAAAGGTGCATCTAACTCTAGGTACATATATATTGGTATAGATTTTGCTTTGTAGCTGCATATATCTGCATTGCATGCTTTGGTTGCATATGTAGATATCTATTGCTTGGGTATATAAACACACAAAAAGTATCTATAGAAATGTATGTATGTTGGATTAGATGCAGAAAATATACATATATAGATAGATGCAAACATATATATATGTACATATCTACACATAGGGAAAATAAAATGAAACACAACAAAAGAAGGCCTACTCTCCACCCTACCATATTGGATCCTGGAGCCTCATAGGCTCTCACCAAACTCCTAAGAAAAAATATACATTATCCACCACTGCGATCAATGGTGAGATGAATGTTTCATATTAAACTTAATATACAGGCTATCATTCTAAAAATTAGCCAAGGAAGGATGAGCTAGTGTGGGTGTTTGTTGCAAGTATTTGGGCTAACAATTTTCATAGATGTAGTCTCTATGCTATACATAATAGAGTTGGGTTCTTTGGCATTTTGCTAGCTTTTTTTTTCCACACTTGATGTAGAACTAGAACTTGAACACATTTGAAGAGCTTAGAACCATAATATGACGAAGACAATAAAGTGCTTGCAAACACCAACTTAAAGAGAAACAGTGCAACTAAAGAGATTAAGCCAAGTCAAAAAGTCACAATTATTTAGTAGCATGATGGACAAGAAGAACCAAGATGACAAGTTCTAATCACATGTGCATATGGGTGTGACAAACAGGAAGCAAGGAAAATAGAACTTTGAAAGATGTATATATATGGATGTTGTCTATAACCAGTTTCAGATATATACATGTCCACATATAAACTTTTTTTTCATTAAAGGCTATAAAATAGAGCTTCTTGCAAACACCAACTTAAAGAGCAATAGTGCAGCTAAAGAGATACACATGTGCACACATTAAATTTTATTTGTTGAAGACAATAAAACAAAGCATCTTACCTCAAAAAGTGCATGTAACTTCATATACATATATATCAGTATAGATTTTGTTTTGTAAGTATATATATGCATTGCTTTCCTTGTATGCATAATAGGCAGTACTATATATGAATGTTGGCTGCATCTAATTTCACATATGTTTTAGATGTTGTTTTTCTTTTTTTTTCACAAAAATAACTTGGATATCGTATTCCCAAGACAATTACTTCACACAAGAATAGGTACAACATGTTTCAATTAACAAAAACAATTTGAATAAATTTACAATGCTGCTCTCGAACAAGAAAACTGCAACTATCAATTGAAACATATATACCCTTTCTTCTGTCAAATGTTTTGCCAAATTTTGGATGAATGGAAACAATAGGCAAGCCGTGCGAAGTAGAAATTAATTTTTGTGGGAAAGGAATGTACATTTGTACCATATATGAATGTTGGCTACATCTAATTTCACATAGAAACACATCTGCACATAGGGAAAATAAAATGAAACACACTAAAAGAAGGCTTGCTCTCCACCCTACCATATTGCATCATGGATCCTCGAGGGCTCTCAACAAACCTCTGAGCAAGAAGATAATTTTTCCAGCACTATAATCAATGTTGAGATCAATGTCTAGAAATTTTTGGATGAATGGACAGAGGGCCAAGCTGTGCCAAGTAGAAATTAATTTTTGTGGGAAAGGAATGTACATTTGGACCATATATGAATGTTGGCTACATCTAATTTCACATAGAAACATATTTGCACATAGGGAAAACAAAATGAAACACACTAAAAGAAGGCTTGCTCTCCACCCTACCCTATTGCATCATGGAGCCTTGACGACTCTCAACAAACCCCCGAGCAAGAAGATAAATTATCTAGCACGATAATCAATGCTAAGATCAATGTTTAATATCAAACTTAATATATAGTGTATCATACATATGAATGTTGTTTGCATCTAATATCATAAACATACACATCTACACATAGGGAATATAAAATGAAACACAACAAAAGAAGGTTTTCTCTCCACCTTACCATATTGGGTCATGCAGACTCATAGGCTCTCACCAAACCCCTTGAGAAAGAACATACATTATCTACCACTGTGTTCAATGATTAGATCAATGTTTCATATTACACTTAATATACAACCTACCATTCTTAGAATTACTTTTTGAGGCTGAAAGAAGTAATAACTAAAGAGGTGCATCTAACTTCAGATATATATATATCAGTTTGGATGCATATGTAGAAATTTGTTTCTTGCATATATACACACACAAAAAGTATGTGTGGAAATGTATGTATGTGGAATTAGATGTAGACAATATACATAAGCAACTCCCAATCAGAAAAGTGGATTAAATTGGTAATCCCAAAAGAATAAATATACGAAGGAGTATATATGAATGTTGCTTGCATCTAATATCACATACATAAATATTTTCACATAGGGAAAATAATATGAAAGTCATTGTGGTGGCTCAGAGCTCTTATAGCAGGTACAACCAGAGAACGACACCCAACAATGGCTTATCAAAAATTGTGCAAATTATTTTATTGATCATGTTTTCTCAAGTTTTAAATGGCAGGTGTTATTACAACCATCACCAAACCATTTCCACTATACATAAAGCATACATCAATTAATGTTGAAGTGCCAAGCCCTTCCAGCCAACGTTCAATTTCATTGGCCTTCTCTATTGACATGCCAAGTGTATTTATTTTTTCATTTATGTAATTTCAAGCTCTCCACCTTTTTTCCAACTGACCGGGAGCCGCACAATGGGAGTTTGGAAAAATGGGAAGGTTGACGAAATTCGTGGCCTAAGTGTTCCCACAAAAAGCCTATCAACTTAACAAATAACAAATTCCTACATATGCATCCAATGCATGAAATGCATATATATGTAGTTGCAAAAAAAATCTATACCGATATATGTATCTAAAGTTAGATGCAACTTTCTGTGTAGCGGAAATGGTTGCAAGGAAATAAAATTGTTTAGGTTATATAGTTTATGATATTTTCCATACAACATTGTTGATTGTTATTCTCTAGATTTAGCTATATTGTTTCATTTATGATCTCCATATAGTGGCGATGGCTGCAAGGCGATTGAATAGTTTATCTTATTTTCGATAAGGCACTGTTGGGAATGTTTGCATGAAATTCTTAGAATGATAGGATGTATATTAACTGTAATATGAAACATTAATCTAATCATTGAACACAATGGTGGATAATGTATGTTCTTGCTCGGGGGTTTGGTGAGAGGCTCAGATAAATAACATCCATCCTTCCAAAGAATAAGCATAGGAAGGAGTTGATACCCACACATTGTTGATTGTTGTTCAATAGGTTCAACAAGATTATTTCATTTATGATTTCCATGTAGTGGTGATGGTTGCAAAGGAATAAAATAGTCTAAATATACGCTTAGAAAGCAAAATTTATACAGATATATATGCATCTAAAGTTATATGTAGACAAAACACATATATATCCATAGGTGGACTTGTTAATATAGAAATCACCACAAGAGTAGAGGAAATAAACATCACTTGGCACACCTACCATGACAACATTGTTTCATGTATGGTTTCCATATAGCGCCAACACTCACAATAATATTTAGCATTCTAAACTTACCAAAGCAATTGAACATTTATGTTATTTTCAATAAGGCATTGTTGACTCTTGTTTTGTAGCTTGCTGCTATCAACACTATGAGCCACCACTATGACAAGGGTTTTTGCAAAACAACATACATAGATATCCACACCTAAACTTGTCAATACATGTGAGAACATATATAAATAAGTTTAAATGTAGATATATATGTATGTTTCCTAAGCACAGGAGATAAACATCACTTGGCACAGCTTGACACAGTCACATTGTTTCATGTATGGGATCCATATACTGGTGATGGTTGCAATAATATCTAGCATTTATAACTTACCAAGGAAATTAAGCAGTTTATGTTATTTTCAATAAGGCATTCTTCACTATTAGTTTGTAGCTTTAGTTGCACAACATACATAGATATCCACACCTATACTTCTCAATACATGTGAACATATATATGTAAGTCAAAATGTAGTTACATGTGTCAACAAGTATAAATGTAGATATATATGTATGTTGTGGCATCTTAGTTTAGATACATATAAATGTGCACAATTTTATTTTTTTGTACGTGTATATCGATGCAATAGACGATTTCCTCCTTTGTAAAGCATTTTTTTTATTGCTTTGTGCAACATGAATTTTTCTAAGCAAGTTCAACTCTCGGTATTTGATATTGTAACCATTTTCACTATTTTCATTGTCTTGAGAATTCCTATGGAATGACAATATTATAACATGTATGGCTTGCATGTAGCAGCAATGGTTGCAATAACACCTACCATCTAAAACTTAGCAAAGCAATAAAACAATTTATGTTATTTTCAATTGGGCATTGTTGACTGCTATTATGCAACATCAGTTGCTATCAGGATTGTGAGCAACCACTGTGGCAAGGTTTTTTGCACATAACACACACAAATATCCACACCCAAACTTTCCAATACATGTAAGCACACGCACACACATATATATTTAAGTGCAAATGTAGATATATATCTATGCTGGGTGCATCTAATTTCATATACACACATATGTGTAGACACTTTTTCTATGTACAAATATATGCAAGCAAGAGATATCTAAGTATGCATGGAGTGCATATATATACACCCACTAAAAAAAATTTGATAGATATATATCTGCATACAAGCACATATACATCAAAAGGTATAAAAAACACTTACATATACTTACATGTAGGAACAAGTTTAAATGTAGACATATATGTATGTTGTGTGCAACTTACTTTAGATATAATTATATTTGCAGATTTATTTTTTTCGTATGTGTATATCCAAGCAATAGATATCTAGATATGTACACATTTTTTTTTGGTAAAGATGCATATGCATGCTACATATGGCTTAAACGATCAACGATACTTGTGAAGATAACTATACAATATTATGGTGTGCATGTAGTGGCGATGGTTGCAATAACACCTACCATCTAAGAATTAGCAAAGCAATAAAACAGTTTACGTTATTTTCAATCAGGCATTGTTGACTGATGTTCTATAGCATCAGCTACTATGAGGATTGCGAGTAACCACTGTGGTGAGGTTTTTTGTACATAACACACATAGATATCCACACCTAAACTTTTCAATACATGTAAGCACATACATATATACATACAAGGACATATACATTAAAAGGTATTAAACAGACATATAGCTATTTCTATGTGATATATATATTTATTTATTTATTTATTTATACTAATACTTGCATGTAGGAACAAGTTTAAATGTAGAGATATATGTATGTTGTGTGTGACTTACTTTAGATATACATATATTTGCAGACATGCGAACATTATATAGTTGGGAGTGATGAAAATATTTTTTGGAGCACCTGTGCTAAAGTTGACGTATACGCAACATGTAACACACATAATCATCATGTGAAAAATCTGAGGCAGATGCATCAAAGCACTCTTGCCCTCTAGTGCATGTAGTAAAAAATACTAGAAAATCCATGACAAACAACATGACTTGTAATTTCTTGGCAAATGCCATGAATTTTAAAGTCATGACAAATGCCACAAATTTTATAGCATTTCCTTGCATTCTCTGCAAGCCAAAATAGCTCCTCTGTTTCTTCATCCTTGCAATCTTAGATGCAATGTTGTATAGATGTATATGCATGCTACATATGGCTTAAATGATCAATGATATTTCTCAAGATAACTATACAATATACAAATTATTAATGCTTATAATGATACAAGAAACAATACATTCTATTAGGCTGGATTTTAATAAACTGGACTCAAGCAAAAATAGAAAAGTATTGCACAATCAATAGAGAAGAGTCATCATTGAACATTATATAGGAAATATGGTAACACAAATGAACTTATTCAACTCTAATAGAATCAAAGATAACCATATGTGAGATGGTTTTATGAATGGAGAGCTAGCACATTTATATTCAACATTCAGCCGCCATCAGAAGATGAAAATCACACATAAGATATTGAAATAAGTATGGGTTGAAGGGAAAAAACATTATAGCTGAGAAACATATGATATCCAAATGCAATATGAATTTTTGAATGGACATGCAAAAGTAGGATATAGAAAATTTAAGTAGCATCAAAAAATTATAAAGCACATATATGAGATGAGCAACAACATTCAAAAGAATACATGAAAATTGGTGTAAATACTCATATATGTGAGAAAGACAACACATGTATAATCATGCTACAGATGCCTTACATGATCAATGATACTTGTGAAGATAACTATACAATATACAAACTATCAATGCTCATAATGATACAACAAATAATATTACACACATGTGTATCAACATGTTGTATGGGCTGAAAAAATCCAATTGCGTGCATATATGGTTATGCATATTCATATGTAGATATATAAATGCATACAACCATGTCCACAAATATACATAAGAACAGTTGTAAATACTAATACATGCATTGAATAGAGCTACATAAGTTTATAACCAAACAACATAAAGAAAAATGAGGAGAACACACTAAAAGGTGAACGAAACTATAAGCAACATAAACAATACAAAACAAAAGAATTGTAACATTTTTTTTTTAACTTTATAAGTTATACTACATTGTATCAATTAATAACCAGTTCTACAAGAAGTAAAGCAACATGAACAAAAAGAAAAGGTGTTCTGGTGTGACAGGATGCCAAAAAATGGAAAAGAAAATAGATATCTAGCCAACCCAGGCTCCAAAAAGTTCAGGTATTGATTATCTCTATAGAGACCTACCTAGTATAGGATATTGCAGACAAATCTAAGAGCAACAACTTGCACTCAACTTCAAAGTTAATTCTTGCAACTTTGACTATTGTTGTTTTAAGCCTTGTTTCTAAATTATAGGTCTGTATTTTAATAAAAACAATGAAAACAAAAGAATTGTAGATGACACCATTGATGACAGACTCAATAGTCATCGTAGCAGAAGACCCATATTGCAACATATATAGCTCTTTTTCTGACATTTGCAATAAGCTTGTTGGAGCCTCATCAAAAGTAGTAGCCCAAATCTCACCTAGGTGGTCTTCCATCTTCAGCTACAACAAATATTAGAAGTCACAACCAGGAACGGTTGTCTGGCATTTAGGGAAGTACCACATATTATTGGTAGACCCTTCAAAATTTTTCTTGCATTATCTGCCATTAGCCTGCAAGGGACATGTAGTGTAACAAAATGCATGTGTTTTAATATATTTCACTATTGCCTTCATAGTAGTCTGCAAAGTTTCTAGAAAAGGAAAAACAATGGTCCAAGATATATCCAATAGTGACTTTTCCATTGGTCAATGCAACCTTTCAAGGCACTAGTTGTGAGGGTTCAATGGCAGGAGGCTCAACATGTCCTTGTTGCATCAAGGCCTATGCTTCTGGGATGTCAGAATTTATGTATAGAGTAGTCCCTATGGATGTATTTACAATAGATCCATTGAATATCCAACAAGACCATTTCTAACAACAAGTATGACAACAAAACCAGGAGTGCACAATCTTTCCAGCTCGTCACCTTTTGCTTCCCAATTTGGACCCCATCAATTAACATCAATGTAAGAGGATGACAAATCATTAAGTTTCACAGTTCTTCGAATCGTTTCATTTTGATCCTTTCTTTGAATAGTTGATACCTTTCCCACATGCACCACAACCCCAATAATATCAATCAAAGTGTTATTACTGCAGTTTGCGATTTCATTTATTGGGCTGAATTTAAATATTTTTTCTAGCACAAAGGTCTTATCATCACAACACTTCAATATCGAGTTTTGATCTAAAATAATTTCCATCTGGCTGTTCAACTTATTAAATTTCTTATCCACCTGTTTGACTAAGCCTTTTGACACACAATTGTTAGGAATTGCATGTAGAAAATATCAATTAAATGCAAATAAAGATTAAAAAAAGGAATGAAAAACACAAAAAAATGATAATAGAAAGAGACAATATTTAGCGTGGTTCACCCAAACTCGGGCTACATCCACCAATAGAGAGTCCAATAGTATTATCCAGTAAATCAAACTGATTACAATCAGTAATCCCTGCAACTCAATATCGTTGCAAATGCTACAATACAATGTCAACATAAACCCTAATCCTTAGCCTTTTATCAAGAATTATGTCAGTTATAAAATAAGGTTTTTTGTGTTGGCCAATAGAAAAATAACACCTGATGCCTTTATAAAATAATAACAAATCATGAGAGGTTTTAGAGGTGTTGCCCCTCAACCCTTCCCTATATCACGATAGGGAGCATGCTAGGGGTGCTGCCCCTGGACCTCGCAAGGGGCACTTCCCTTTGACCCCATCTTGGGGGCGTTGCCCGCAAACCCCAGTTAAATAATTTGGGGGGGAAACTAACCTCCGAGTCTGATTAGGCTCCACATAACAACAACAATAAGTGTGTCCCACCTGAACCCTATCATAATGAAATTTTGTTGTGTCATTAAAACAAGTGATTTGTATTTTTGTTCCCTCACTGTCAATAATGTCAAAGTTGAATACTTGGCCCTCACGTCCTTGTTTATTGTAATGGTACATATCCCTTTTAGTTGTCAATCGACCTTTTATTGTCCATTTAGTTTGGTAAATATTCAAGCCTTTAACAGGACTGATATTTGCAAGAGCACTATTTTCCTATTGGGGATGTATGGATCCCAAATTTTGAGGCTTGTTTGGATGGGGAAGGTGACTCTGATGACATCATTTGTTCTTCCTAATCTTTAAACAAATATCTAGGTGTTCCAATTAACTCACAATCTAACATTTTGACATCCAAGGAGAGTATAAAAATCGCCCTAGAACCAGACCAAGATCAAATATTAAAAAAGGTGGGAACCACAAATGGGAAAGCATACAATGACAAGACCAAGCAGTGGAAAACAATAGCCAACCTTGATTCTCACAGGTTCCTATACACATTGTTTTTCAAGCACAAGATGGAACCTATTTTCAATGTCCCTATAAACAAAAGATCTTCTTGCAAGAAAAGTGCCTTTTTGCATGTGGGCTCCATCAGAGAGGACAACTTTGTAACAATTGGTTGGGCTTTCATCACCACCTATTTTCTAAAAAAGACATTAGCTAAAGAACAGGGGATGGAACGATATCTCTAGCATTAATAGATCAGATTGCATGTGCTGACAAGGTTGGCCACACATTTTAATCCTACAAGGTAGTTTTTCTTAGCTAAACCAAAGTAATGAGATGTTGAAGACTGTGACAACACTCTAGAAGCAAAATGTGGGGAAAGAGGCAGCATAAAATGAATCAATTATTGGGATCCAACATGTAGATATATAAATAATTATACATGGCTAGAAGATCACAAAGCCCCAAGCAAGAAGGTAAATTGTCTAGCATTATAATCGATGTTGAGATCAATGTTTAATGTTGGTTGCATCTAACTTCACATAGAAACATATCTGCACATAGGGAAAATAAAATGAAACACACTAAAAGAAGGTTTGCTCTCTACCCTACCATATTGCGTCATGGAGCCTCGAGGGCTCTCAACAAACCCCCAAGCTAGAAAAATTATCTAGCACTATAATCAATGCTGAGATCAATATCTACCAATTTTTAGATGAAAAAATATAGAGGTCAAATATAAATTGGTTAGACCATATATTACAAGGACTATTAATTCAAATAAAACATATTGACAGTTCATTGGATGCACGTAGCAAAGAATCGATACAATTCTCAACAGCAAAAAGGAAACAAGAAAAAAACTTATGAGATTGGTGGTTGAGCGCTAGTCAGCAGGCTGGGGAGAACTAGAGTCCACTGACATTGCTAGGGCTTCTTTTTTAAAAGCTAGGTGTTGCAATTCCGGTGGGTGGCTACAAGATCTATGCCACAAAAACATGAGGACCCAATGTTCAATTAAAGCGATGAAGGATAAAAAAGAAATTAAAGTTTCATATAACACTTAATATACAACTTATCATTTCAAGAATGCCCTATTGACGCTCAAACAAATTACAACTATTTTCCCAAAAGAATAAACATAGGGAGGAGTATGTATGAATGTTGTTTGCATCTGGTTATTGATTCTTATATGTGCCCATGTTTGTTGAATACATTCCTACACATGCATCCAATTCATGCAATGCCTATATATTTACTTGCAAAACAAATTCTATATTGATATATAGGCATCTAAAGTTAGATGCACCTTTTTAGTTATTATTTATTTAAGCCTCAAAAAGGAATTGTTAGAATGATAAAAAAAAATATATATGAATGTTTTTGCATCTGATTTCACATACATAGACATATGTTATCTTTTATTTTATTCTCCCTACGTGCAAATATCTATGTATGTACCACAAAACAAAAGAATTCACATTACCAAACCCATGCTAAAAAAATAAAATAAAATGTGTTGCATGCTCGATATGAATATTGTCTATCAGAGAGGAATTAAACCACAAAACAGAAGGATTCACAGTAATAAACACATGAAAAAAAAAACAAAATGGGTTGCATTCTGGATAAGAATATTGTCTGTATATATGAATGTTTTATGTATCTAATTTCACATACATAGATATTCAAACACACACAAAAAATAAAATGAAAGACAACAAAAAGAGGGCTTTCTCTTGACCAAAGATACTTTTGGTGCGCAACATGGTGTCTTTATGTGCCTTTACCGCTATGAGAGCTCGAGCCACCTAATGTGCCCAAGGTTTTGTTCATGACCACCGTGGAAGGTGCAAGTCTCGATGAGCTTACAAAGGTTTTGTGTGGAGGGTGTATAAGGTTATTTTGATTTTTTTGAATGGGTTTGTTACTATGAATTCTTCCATTTTTGGTTTTTTTTTGTCTCTGATAGTTTTCTTTGCTCTTTGTTGTAGTTTGAGAAAGGAGGAAGCTAAAAGAAAGCAAGCGAGAAGAAGGCTGACAATAGTTGATGCTATAGAACATTAATCAATTTGCTAATTTTTAGATGGTAGGTGTTATTGCAACCATCGCGCCAGTACATAGAAAAAATAATATTGTATAGTTATCTTCACAAGTATCATTGATCATTTAAGCCATCTGTAGCATGCAAATACATCTATACAAAAAAATATATGTGCACATATCTAGATATCTATTTCCTAGATATACACATACAGGAAAAAAAATTCTGCAAATATAATTATATCTAAAGTAAGAGGGAAGAGGTGCATTTGGAAAACCCCTTTAAAGCAACTGGGAAGAGATGCATTTGGAAAAAACCCTTTGTAGAGGATTTCAAAAACAGCTGGTTTTTTTCCTATTTGTCATTTTTTCCTGCACTAGACAAAGAAGGCAACTGAAAGAAAGCAAGCAGGAAGAGGAACATTTGGAACACCCTTTGTAGAGAATTTCAATGGAAAGAAAGCATCTTTTGTTGTCTTTCATTTTATTTTCCCTACGTGCATATATCTATGTATGAGAAATTAGATGCATACAACATTCATATATACATACAATATTCATATCTAGTATGCAAATCCCATTTGGTAAAGTTAATATGGTTGGGTGGACAAAAAGCCTTGTTTTATTGTCTTTCAGTTTATTTTCCCTATGTGAAGATATGTATGTATGTGAAATTAGATCCAGACAACATTCATATGAAATTAGAATGATAGACTGTATATTAAGTGTAACAGGAAACATCAATCTCACCATAAGTAGGCAAAACATGAAAGAGGGATAACATCAAATACAATAGTAGTTGAAGCTAGACAACAACAAGCAACTATACCTCACCAAAAATAATATAAACTATTTTTTTGAACCCAGTTCAAATGAAGAACCTAATTCAAATGAAATACTCACAAAAGCCTTTGTTGTTGCTCACACATCTTTTATTGAACCCAATTCAAATGAAGAACCCAGTTCAAGTGAAGAAATTGTTGTTACACCTTGTCTAGATACTCATAGAATTTCAAGTAAGCATGAATATGCTCCAAACTCAAATCTATACATGCATTTCACTTGAACTGGGTTCTTCACTTTGAATGTTGTTTGTAAGTAATTTCACATACATACATGTCCACATAAATAAACTATAGGGAAACCATACATGGAATAATGTTGACATTCCATAGGAATTCTCAACACAACAAGCAAACCTAAATAGGGGTGGCTCACAGTGCTGATTTAAACCAAAGTTACACAACAATAGTCAATAATGCCTTATTAGAAATAACATAAGCTATTTAATTCCTTTGCAAGCATCACCACTATATGGAAACCACACAAAAAATAGTATTGCTAAAGCCACATAACAACAATCAACAATGGCTTATGCAAAATAACACAAACTGTTTTTGCAAGCCATACAAAAATTGTCAACAATGCCTTATCAAGAATAACACAAACTATTTTATTGCTTTGCAAGCATCGCCACTACACAAAAACCATAAATAAAATAATTTATTCGAAGCCACAGAACAACAATCAACAATGCCCTGTGGAAAATAACATAAACTTTTTTATTGCCTTGCAACCATCGCCACCACAAGTAAGCCACACACACCATACATATATCTCTACATTTATATATATCACATAGAAATAGCTATATGTCTATTTTATACCTTTTAATGTATGTGTGCTTGCATGTCGATATGTATCTATTTCTCTGTACCACTATATTTATAAATACATGCAAGTATATATATGTACTTGCATGTATTAACAAGTTTACATATGGGTAAATATGTATGAAACAATATTTCTTTTATATGGTTTATATTTTTGAGAGGTAAGTGAATTCAAAAGGTTTCAAAATTCTCAAATTAATTATATATGGTAATTAATAGACATTTTCCATAATGTATGAAATTATGATATTGTGACTAAGATTCAATTGTGTAGTGTATATAAATAACCTCTAACTCCATATTTAATTAAAAAAACAATAATAAATCTTTCTAAGTTCTACAGAGAATTCTTGTTTTAAAAAAAGGTAAAAAAATGTGAATAATAAAGGTATACATATTTACTCTTTGTAAATATGATAAAAAAATAATAAATAATAGCATGGCCATGCATTATCCCTTCGTGTTGGATGTTCTTCCATTTCAACCCTACAAAGCTACTATTATATCTGCTCAAGGAAATTACATTCAAGTGAGTTCAAACGTGAAGATAAATATATATAGAACGAGCTGCAAAGGAATACAACAATAAATATAACTTTAGAAAAATTATGGCAGTAATTTAGTGCTAAGGTAATTTTGGAAGAGATAAGATAGTGGCATTGGCAATTGAGAACTATTTTAGCCACAAATATAGAAGTACATAAGGATATTTATTTAGAGTTATAGTGTGCTAAAAAATGCAAGTAAAACTATTAGGATATCTCAATCATTAGCTATTTATGGGGAACCTTAAGAGGATATAAGTATGGATATGGTATTGGGTTTGTTTATAATATAGGGCACATAATTTTATATTGATGGTGAGGATATATTTTCAAAGATGGCATATTTCATTCTATGTAAAAGGAATAATGATGATATATATATATAGTCAGTCTTTTTTTTAGAGAAGCTTTAAGATCAAATGGTTTGCAAGTATTATAATTTTAGATATGGATACTACTTTTTTGATAATATAAAAGGGGTTAAATATGTGCCCCTACCCATACAAGTCCCAAAAATGAGAGTTCAAAGGAAAAGAGAAACAAAAAAAACAACAAAATCAAAATCAAAATCTTTAACAGCTGAAAACAAGAATAACAACAAATACAACCTTTATTAAGTGGGGGATCTAGAAAAATATCTAAGTCCATAAGTAGAATTTCTTTCTTTCAAAAACCTATGAAGCTCAAATTTAAGAGATGTCAAACCTTCCCCATTGTCCTCCTTGGTATCTCTCCCTTTTTTAATTTTTATCCTATTCCTTTCAAAGGGTTTTAAAGCTACTTATTGTGAAGTTAATGATTTGCTTATTGAGATTAATGATCTTATTGAAAGGCATTTTGAGTTCCTAGAATTTCTTTTTTATTCCCATCTATAGTAGATCCATTTTGATCCTATTTATATGACATATGGAACAAGGAGACCTATAGTTGTTATTTATGAGCATGGTATCCTTACCCCCATTTTTTTTTCATATTCTTCAATTTTCTATTGTTCCTTAGTTATTTCCTCTTGGGATTATTTTCCTTTCATCTTACTTTCAATATTTTTAGTATCATTTCCTCCCTCCCTATGTAGATTGGTATTTATATTATCCGATCTTCCTTCTTTCTCGAACCACAACAAACAAAAAATAAAACTATTAGAGATGAAAAAAACCACAAAGCAGAAGAATGGCGGCTCATAGTGCTGATAGCAACTAGACTTATACAACAATAGTCAACAATTCCTTATTAGAAATAACATAAACTGTTCAATTCCTTTGCAACCATTCACAATAGTGGCTTATCAAAAACAACATAAACACTTTTATCGCCTTATATTTGCAACATTTGTAAAAGATAATCAAAACAATAATCTATTTTCAAAGGGGGTTGAAATAAAGCTCTCATGATGCGATGTAATGATACTTACAAAATCACTGTCCTAAAATAATTCTTCTAAAACAATCAAAAGACACACACACACAACCCTCAAGTATAACCGAACTCAACCTTCAAACCTTACATTTGACCAAACAACGAGAACAAAAGAATACGAGTCCTCACACAATAATATTGAACTATATATATCCAAGTCAGTAATTAAAGATAATTATGAAAAGACATACATTCAGACTCTATGAATTATTAGATACCATATCCCAAATCTTATGTATAACTAAGAAGTGTCTATTTTATGTTATAGTATTCAAGAGATTCTAATTATATACTTTGAGATAAAATATTGGGATAAATTAGATTGATTTTAGTAGGAAATGAAAATATCCAAATTCTCCTCTCAAGTAATTGTCTCAGTATTTTTAAGTATACAAGATTAAATAAAAGTTAGTGTATTCTAAGTGAATATGTCGATAACATATGCCTTCATTAACTTATTTACAAATATAGATTGATATACACTTATTCGTTTAAAATATATATATCAAATTGAATTGTAATAACTCATAGTAAGAAGTACTCAATTATATCATATTATAAACTATCACAAATAATTAGATAAAATTCATACTATGAATAATTATTATTGATTAGTTCAAAATCATTTATTCTCTTGAACAATTTTGTTCACAACTTTTAACATCTTTAAATTAATCTATTATACTAATCAAATGAGGTAAACAAATGAGGTAAACAATGGTGAATTGCGACTCACAGTATTGATAGCAGCTGGACATACACAACAATAGTCAACAATTCCTTATTAGAAATAACATAAACTGTTTAATTCCTTTGCAACCATTCACAACAGTGGCTTATCGAAAACAATATAAACTATTTTATTGCCTATCAATTTATTGATAAATGATTGTTATCTCCTTGCATAGACATAAGGGAGGTGCTAATTATACAAGTCATGGTGTATATCATTTGATGATTATTTTATCATTTTCAAGGGGACATTTAAATGATTATTCTTGCAAGTCAAAGTGTATAAACTTTTGAGAATTCCAAAGAATAAGGTAAAAATCATGGATATCGACAAACCCCAATAGTGGCTTATCGAAAACAACATAAACTGTTTTATCGCCTATCAATTTATTGATAAATGATTATCTCCTTGCATAGACATAAGGGAGGTGCTTATTATACAGGTCATTGTGTATATCATTTGATGATTATTTTATCATTTTCAAGGGGACATTTAAATTATTATTCTTGCAATTCAAAGTGCATAGACTTTTGAGCATTCTAAAGAATAAGGTAAAAATCATCGATACCCACAAAGGTGTAAGTGTTTGATTAACACATGTGATGGACACACATTATAAAGTGTTACATGAGCATTATGATGGTTATCTGCAAATGCCAACATAATGAAGTGTTTTATTTGTAACACTGACAGAATAATTATGACCTAAAATGATCACCATCGCCGCTACACAAAAACCATAAATCATAAAATGATAAACCATCGCCGCTACAGAACAACAATCAACAATGTCATATGGGAAATAACAAACTATTTTTGAAACACTATTTTTGAAATCCTCTACAAAGGGTTTTTCCAAATGTACCTCTTCCCACTTGCTTTAAAGGGATTTTCCAAATGCACCTCTTCCGGCTTGCTTTCTTTCAGCTTCCTTTCTCAAACCACTACAAAAAGAAAAGAAAACTATTAGAGACGCAAAAAACCACAAAACACAAGAATCATGGATCATAGTGCTGATAGTAGTTGAAATTACTATTTTTGAAATCCTCTACAAAGGGTTTTTTCCAAATGTACCTCTTCTCGCTTGCTTTAAAGGGGTTTTCCAAATACACCTCTTCTCACTTGCTTTCTTTCAGCTTCCTTCTTTCTTGAAGGATTGCAAAAAGAAAAGAAAACTATTACAAATGAAAAAACCACAAAACATATAGCAGCTGGACTTACTGTTTTTGAAATTCTCTACAAAGGGT
>VDFB02270651.1:104367019-104399060 GCA_007258455.2 Sequoia sempervirens | reverse complement strand
CCTTCCTCTCCTCCTCCTCTCTATCCCCCTCCTCAACCACCTCTAGGATGGCATCCAATGTTGCTTTGGATACACACTTTCATACCCTCCTTCCCTACCTCTGGCCATCTCTCCTCCATCTCCGATCATCCCCTTCCTCATCCCCATCATCTCCACCCTAACGTTCATCCTTGCCCCATCTCTCCCTCCACCCTGTCCTCCATCACTCCCCCTACCTCCATCCATACCTCTGTCTCTACCACCATCCCTCCCCCTACCTCTGCCTCTATCACCATCTCTTCCCCCTCACCTGGCTCATAGAAAACATGGTATAATTGACCTCCTATCAATAGGCACTAGCCCATCTAGATTTGTTAGTGGCACTAGTTGATGCACTTGCCACCAAAATTCATAGTCAGTGGTAGTCCCTGGATCTACAACTCCACCTCTCCATCCCCATTGTTGGGCTACTAGCCCATCAATCTACTACTCAAAAAATGGTATAGAAATTGGTGGCCCCCAAGTTGACTCCCTGGAAGATCTGACATACGCAACTATGCCTACCGATACACCCTATTACTCTCCAAACTCTCACAATACATGCTATGGCAGATACATCTCTATTATGAGCTAACTCTGCATTGTCCTACCAATCAGGTAATGATACTATCTGCAAAGGCTCAAATGGTCATCCTCATCATCCCACTATTGGAAGTCTCTAAAGGGCCTCCAGATGAATGTAACCATGGTGTCAATATCATGTCACCACCAACCTATCTCTTCCATCCTTGTCTGTTGTAGGGAACCGACATAATAATAGGTGTAGGGCATCCCCTCGGCTAGCTGTGATCTCTAAATAGGAGGTTGGAATATCACCACATGCTCCTAGTCACATATCATCATAAGTGTCATGCCACACACAATGCTTTGTGCCCTCCTGTAAGCCACCTCATGAAGTTGATGGTAGAGCATACCTAACAAGCAGGGCCCTTAGGCATAAATTGTCTGGTCTCGTCTGATGCCCACTAACACATCACCCCAACCAATGGGAAACCCATGTCTGTGATGGTCAAGAATCAATATCTCGTTGATTAGTGTCACCAAAAATGCATCAAACTAGGTATAATTCTCCACCATAAACTCCCAACAGATATCGTATCCCTCAATTCCTAGTCCTGTACCCTCATTTTGATAGTAAGTTGTAAAGGTCTGATAGCCATGCCAAGGGTCGTAAATGATCCGCTCTCCTTAGATCAACAGATAGAGAATACGATACCAACGTCATAGTAGCCTCTCTTGTTGGAAAATGGAACGAGTATGTCTCTGAATGCCATCTCTCACACAATGTAGTCATCAAACCCCTATTTTCCTGAATAACAAGCATATAGGCAACATAATATAGACCTAGCTGCATCAACCATCGTCGCTCTCACAGACTCAATGATCACTGAACCTGAAGGTAGATGGCCCGCTCTCCTAAGTATAGATGGGTGCAAGTTGTCTCTAGATAAGGCCAAATAACATGTTAGCATTTATGGACAATCGTCATTATTATCAAAAACATGTAAAATTAAAAACCCATCAAAATTGGCCCTAGTCAAATTCAAAGTCAAATGTCTCACATTGACCTTATTTCCATTGCAAAAAATTGTTTGTGTCATTTCGTACTTCAAATGCATCGTGACACAATGATTGTGCTATTTCATCCCTCAATTGTGTCACATCAGAGCATTTGAGTCATGATTTATTAAACATGTGCCACTACATTCATATGCATCACTCAAACTCATGATTGCATCACAAAATGACATGTGGAGTGATGGCTCTCAAATGCGGCCCCATATTACGAATGTGTCACACTTTTTAGAAAATGTGTCACACATCTTGCCTCCACCCTAATTGGCTCTTTCACTTGCATCATGATGCAAAGTTAAATGTGTCTTATGCGCATGCATATGCATCGCTGCACATTTGTTGTTGGCCCTAAAACATTAAATTTTACATGAAAATTGAGAAAATAAAAAAGTGGGTCAGGGGTACATACTACTAACTCTGAGCCCTCTAGCCACCTAAAATTCCACACAATCTCCCCATGATGCTCTATGATTGGAATCACTATCCTCACCGAGGTCCTCCTTGCTCTAAGGTCTCGAAATTGCTAAGGTAAATAGTGAAAATGAATTGACTTTTACCCCTTTGTCAACCTATTTATAAAGTCAAAATGACATTTGTCAACTAGGTTATTACTGGAGGCCCTTTTGACCAACTTTGACAACCCTTTGGCCACTTTAAACATGTTAGAATCTGAAACCATTTGTGCCATTATTTTTCTGGTCATTAAATTGACTTATTGGGACACTTTCCAAATTTTTCTGTCACCTGGCTAAAAATTTGAAAAATTTCCCAAGGGGGCATCAATACTCTATACCTTCACTGGGGCATGTGTTAACTTGTTTTCTTTGTCACAATGTGACATGCTACATTATGACAAAGAGGGGAAAAATGTAGACACTTAAAAATGACTTAGGCCTGCAAGCTCTATTTTTACCACTTTTGTCCTAGCATAATTATGATATTTAACTATCCTTGGTCCACTTTCCACTGTTAATTAAATAATTGATTATTATTTAATTAATTTGTATCTCCTTTATTCTTCATGATTATTAAATAAATACATTTTATTTATTTATTCAATACATCACTAAGGGTCTATTGTCCTCTTACAATTAAATAAATTTTATAATTTATTTAATTACCCTCATTCATTTATGTCTTCTCGATTATTAAATAAAAAAATTATTTATTTATTTAATATGTCACTAATTCTCATAATTAATTGAATTTATTAATTTGTTTAATTATTGGTCATAATCCTCTAAATTAAATGATTATCTTTAATTATTTAATTGCCAAATTTAACATTTCCCTCAATTTAAATAAATTAATTATTTAAAATGATATCATAATCTTGACTGTCAATTCATTTTGGTAAATAATCTGAAAAAGATTATTTATTATCACACAAAATCCTTATTTTGAATTATCAGTTCCTGTCGGTAGGCAGGTATACTTATGCATTCGCCTAGAATGCATTTAACTGCTAGCATTGACCAATCACATTTCGCCATTTAACATATTACTTATTTTTTTGTATAGTTTGAATTTGGAGAGCTATTTTATATATTGGAAAATTAGCATTTATCTATTTTTCTATTCGTCCGAGTAGCTTTAAAAATCATTTTCGTATAGTAATCCATGAATGCAGATTAAATGCATTAAAATATCAGGAAATTGCGAGCGCAAAAATTGATTAATTAAAATTAAGCAAAGGCATAGTTTATCAAGGTGGCGGGTAGACATACGTAATGTATGAATAAAAATCAAATGCATTGAATGGCATGTGGCTCGAGGTGAAGGCGTTGGGATGGCTTGGAGGCCACGCATGGCCAGGGTATTTTGGTCATTTAATATAGAGTTAAGTTACTTGGTATGCATTTCTATTACTTTGTGTGTGTTATTTTTGTCTTCTGTAAGTGGTGTTCTGAGGGAGAGTTCTAGCAACTGAGCAGGATATGTTATAGTTGTGGAGTCCAGACCCAGAAATGAGTTATTTGAGGTGATAATTTGGTAATTTCTAGAGTGTCGTTATAGTAAAACGCTGGACAGTGAGGTCAGAAGAGGTAACTTTTCATTTTTAAGTCTATTTCATACAAGAAATGCAAGTAGGGTTTCATGGTTCTTTAAGGCATTCGTATACTTTGATTATAAATTCGTATTTTAAACTACTTTTAGTATTGTTTATTCAAATTTCTTGTTGAAATGCGAAGGTTTCATCTGCATTTGATAGGTATTATGTAGAAATCCTCTTGTTCATTTTACTTCATGCATGTGAGTCGACAGTGTGTTGCTTTGAGCTTTTCCGTTGTCATCAAAGCATAAAGGATAGAGGGGTTCTATTAAAAGTCATGGTTGTTGTCCTCGTGGGCATAAATCTGTATATTAAACTACTTTTGGTATTATCTATTTGAATCTCTTGTTGAAATGCGAAGGTTTCATCTGCGTTTGATAGGTATTATGTAGAAATCCTCTTGTTCATTTTACTTCATGCATGTGAGCCCTGTAGATTTTGTTTTTTTTTTATTGCTGCAAAGTGGTCCCATAGAGAGGGCTTTGGAACAAAAATTATGTCAACATGTGTGATAATGAGAGCTTTTCAACAATGGGTCAACAGTGTGTTGCTTTGAGCTTTTCCATTGTCATGAAAGCATAAAGGATAAAGGGATTCTGTTCAAAGTCATGGTTGTTGTCCTCGTAGGCATAAATGCAAACAATGAGAGCATAAAGAATGCAGTAGAAACATTTTTCCTGCTAGCAAGCATAAAATTTTTGTCAGATGTCATCGTTACTATTTTTTTATCTTTGATTTTACTTCATGCATGTGAGTTGACAGTGTCTTGCTTTGAGCTTTGTCATTGTCATCAAAACATGTGCTATTAAGAGAGCTTTTCAACAATTAGTCGACAGTGTGTTGCTTTGAGCTTTTCCGTTGTCATGAAAGCATAAAGGATAGAGGGATTCTGTTAAAACTCATGGTTTTTGTCCTTGTAGGCATAAATGCAAACAATGGGAGCATAAAGAATGCAGTAGAAACCTTTTTCCTCCCGAAAAGCATAAAAATTGTGTTAGATGTCGTAATTACTATTTTTGTATCTTGGGGTTATAAAAAAATATGTCAAAAATGTTGTAGAATCCAAATTACAATGTTTCCATAGAGCAGTTAAGTAATATTGCTTCATAGAATAGTTTTAGGCTTCATGCAAAAGAGCAATCAAATTCATTGCTAGAAGATTTGTGGTCCAAGAACCTGTCGCAATTATTTTGTGTAGTTAATCTTGTTTGCATTTATATTTGTGTCTCTTGAATCTAGAAAAATGCTTTCCAGTGTTTAAATGGTTTTTGCTATTAGTGTCCATCACAGTAAGAGTACTATATATTGTTATTCTTTTAGAAAAAACAAAGACATGTTTTTTTTTCTAATGAAAGCTTTTTACATGGTGCAATGCTTTTGGTTGGAAGAAAAGAGGTCATGTAGCGGCCCAGCTATGGCAAATTCTTGAAGCAAGTAGTAGAAGGTGAGTTTCTAGAATGAACCTTCTCCTCTGTTTACAATTGCATATAGTAGACAGAGAATAAGGTTGATTCAAGATTCTCACTATATTGATTGTACTTGTAATCATATTGTTGCTTTTTGTTACAAGGACAATTTTTGCAAATGGGTATTGTGAGTGGCATATGCTATATGGTTCATAAAAATTAAGCAGCTGGGGTTCAAAAGTAGATCTTCGTTTCAAAAAATGAAGCTTTTAAAATTTTGAGAATTCAATTCTGAATCCATATGCATACTTTGATTAAAACTACTAGCTAGAGGTACATAATTCATTAATGCAAAATCAATGGATTTAATGGCATCTGACTAGAGGCGAGGCTATTTGGATTGCTAGTTAGTCTTTGAATAAATAACTGTAGACACGCAAAATGTACAAGTTGACATTGTGCATCTAACTCTGATCTACTAACATCATTTCTTCCTAAATCATCCCTCGGTCTAACTGTTTAATCAAATTCCCTTATCTGATTAAATTCATCAATATTCATCTCTTAATTAAATAAATTATTTTTGTCTAATTAAGTCACTTTCCCCTGTTAATTAAATCAATTCATCTGATCTAATTATCCCTATTTTAATTAAATAATTAATTTTATTTAATTAAATCTCTAAAGTCTATCTATTAAATTGAATAAATTAAAATCTTATTTAATTTAATCTTACTTCAATCTCTTTAATTAAATAATCAAAACATGTTTATTTAATTAAACTCATTAAATCATTTCCTCTCTTGTTTGATTTAAATTAATCCAAAAATATAAGTCAAAATAAGTCAACTCACCTAATCATCATTTATTTAATCTAACCATGATTAAATACTAATCTCACCCACTTGCATTCTCTAGATATCTCCACTTGCACAAATAAATCAATTTATTGATTTATTAAATCTTCATTTTCCCTCAACAAAGCATCTTTTGGAGGAATATTCTTCTATTTCAAATTCAAAATTTGAATGACGTCCTTCCAACATGTCATTTACTCTCTCTTACAAGTCCTTCCAACAAGGAATTTACTTCTTCTTACATGTCCTTGCCTTGAGCCAAGGGGCATTTAATGCAATTTTCTTTCCCCCTCTTACATGTCTTTTCTCAGAATTCAAATTCAAAAATGCATTTATTGGCACACTTGTCAAAACTTGCTCATTCCTCATCCAATCACATTTGGACAAGTGGCATTTTGTCATTGGCCAAATCTTTGTCCCACATTGCTCTATTTTGGCTTTGTTTCCATTTCAACATTCTATAAATAGAATGCTTCACTATGCATTTGGTCATCCACATCTCAAGCAAAGCTACCATGATAAAATACTTAGCAATTCTCATCCATCTCATTGAATTATAGCTAGGTTTTTTGTAGATTTTAGCTTGGAGCATTTATCAATCTTCATCAAAGTGGATCACAATCTTCATCAAATCATCAAAGCTAGCAATGGAGTTGGGAAAGGGCCAATTTTCACATCAAATTGGCACCAACTCCCTTAGGAGATCAAGAATTTACATTGCTTTCATAGGATTTAATCTCTTTTGTTGATTTCTCATTGTATTGTTTTCATTTTCCTATTTAGAGCATTGATAAATGGATTTCTTGAGGAATCATGTTTCTAACTTGCATTTCAATCTTCTAATGTGTTTGTTTGTTGTGTTTTGCAGGTATTAGGATCATGGTTCACAATAACAATTAAAAGAGATAAATAAGTATAATTATCCTTGGCTGCATTTCACATTTTGACCTTTCAATCAAAGTCAATTAACAAAGTAGCAGTTAGACCTACAGAAGGTTCAAGGACTATGCTGCTAGAAAAACAAATTTTGGACAATGGCTAGACAATTTGTTGAAATTGCTTTAAAAACTTTGAAGCAAATGCATTTTTCCTTCTTTTTTCTTTCATTGTACATCTGAAATGGAAGTTGGGTTTTGCATTGTTACAATGCATTTGGATACTTTGATTGTAAAATCATAGTTTAGATCATTTTAAGTGTTATTGATTCAACCTTCCCTTGAAATACCAAGGATTCATCTAAATCTTGGAGGCAACGTACAGTTGTCTATAATTATCCTTGGCCACATTTCACATGTTGACCTTTCAATCAAAGTCAATTAATAAAGTAGCAGTTAGACCTAAAGAAGGTTGAAGGACTATGCTGGTAGAAAACCATATTTTGGGCAATGGCTAGACAACCTATTGAAATTGTTGTACAAAATTTAAAGCAAATGCATTTTCCGTTCTATTTATTCTCATTGTACATCTTAAATGGAACTTGGGTTTCGCACTATTGCAATGCATTTGGATACTTTGATTGTAAATTCATAGTTTAGATCATTTTAAGTGTTATTGATCCAAAGCTTTCCTTGAAATACGAAGGATTCATCTGAGTCTTGTAGGCAATGTATAGCTGTCCTATAAAGAGAGCTTTGGAACCAATGAGCTGTCATCAAAGATAGAGGAATACTGTCAAATATTATGGTTATTGTCCTCATAGGCACACGTGCAAAATATGGAAGCATATAGAAAGCAAGTTAACTCTTCAATAATCCCATGAAACATAGTCTTTGTATGCATCCATGCATACAGGTTTGCATGTATATATGTGTGCATGTAATTATGTCTATATGAATGCATGTATCTATGTAGCCATGTATGTATGTGTGTATATAACAGATTACTGTTGCATTTGCTTTAAATGCTTTTTTGTGGATGGCGCCTGCTAGCCATCTAGTCATATTGTGGTTGTTGTGCATATTGCTTTTAAAGATATATGAACTCAATTTCGTGAGTTATATTTCATATTGGTAAATTGGCATTTATCTATTTTTGGAACCCATGGGAGTGGCTTTGTGAATCGTAATTGTTTTAAAGTGCTTGTGAAAATGGAAATGCATAGCTTCATTGATAGCTATGTGCTTTGATGCATATATGCAGATTTATAGGATTCATTGCTATCATGTAAAGGACACATAAATATTCATTCCCTAGGCCCATGTAGTCATTTCAATATGTGCATATATTAAGGGATCTATTGATACATGGAAATGTGCATCCATGGATACATGAACGCATATATAGTTGTAAGCACGTGATCATGTATGTATGTGTCCATGTATATATGTATACATCCATGCATGTATCGATCCATGTGTGCATTGAAGCATGTGTGCAGCTATGTGTCTATGCATACATTTTATCCAGTTATCAGTGTCAATTAATAGAGTAGTACCCGTACCTAGACAAGGTTCAAGGATTGTGCTGATAGAAAACCATATGCATATCAATATATTAGAGAGCATGTATCTATGCATGGGTGTGTGTAGATGCTAATTGTTCTAAGTTTTGGTTGCATGTCATTGCATTAAACAATTAAGAATAAGTGCTAGGTAGTTGAAGTAAAATGACCCCATTCAGTTAGTAGATCAATTTTTCTTAGCCCTTTACATGTTAACTAAGAGTTTTGAAGCTTTTGTTGTTCATTGGCAGTCTTTGAAGCTTAAATGTCACAATATATGTAGCATTTTACCTAATAGCTCTATCATTCATGATGATTTAGGCAAGTTCATATTTCCTCATTCATCCTTGTATTGTCCCATATCTAAATAATTAGGCAATTGCTAGTTAGCCTTTAAGTACATAGCAATTCAAAGAAAGAAATGATTGCAATTAGGCTTGTGTACATTTGAACTATTAATCAAAGACAATTAACAAACTATCCCTAGAAAACCATGTTTGTGTTAATGTGTTGAATACCATGTTTTTATGCATGGGTGTATATGGATGCTATGAGTTGTGATTTCTACCATTGGGTTGTGCTTACTATTACTTGTATAGCCAAGCGATATGCAAGTACAATTCATAGTTCATAGCATCCAGATACATTTAAGGACAAATACAAATCAAGGTTGTTAGCATCCTAATAAGAAAGATGATGAGATACATCCAATTAATGTATGTCACAACATCTTATAAACAATAATTCCTATCAAACGCAAATGAAACCTTCACATCTCAATGAAAAATTCAAATAAATAATACTAAAAGTAGTTTACAATACGAATTTATAATTAAAGTATACAACTACCTTAAAGCACTATGAAACCTTGCTTGCATTTCTTGTTTCAAACAGACTAAAAACTGAAAAGCAATATGACTTAGCTTCTCTATGGAAACAATGTAATTTGGATTCTACAACATTTCTTGACATAGTTTTTTATAACCCCGTGATACAAGAACAGTAACGATGACATCTGACAGAATTTTTATGCTTGTTAGCAGGAAAATGGTTTCTACAACATTCTTTACACTTCCATTGTTTGCATTTATGCCTACGAGGACAACAACCATGACTTTTAATAGAATCCCACTATCCTTTGTGCTTTCATGACAATGGAAAAGCTCAAAGCAAAACACTATTGACTCATTGTTGAAAAGCTCTCATTATTGCACATGTTGACATAATTTTGGTTCTAAAGCCCTCTTTATGGGACCACTTTGCAGCAATTAAAAAAATACAAACTCTATAGGGCTCACATGCACGAAGTAAAATGAACAAGAGGATTTATACATAATACATATCAAATGCAGATGAAACCTTTGCATTTCAACAAGAAATTTGAATAGATAACACTAAAAGTAGTTTCATATATGGATTTATGCCTACGAGGACAACAACCATGACTTTTAATAGTACCCCTCTATCCTTTATGCTTTGATGACAATGGAAAAGCTCAAAGCAACACACTATTGACTCACATGCATGAAGTAAAAAGTAGTTTAAAATATGAGTTTATGGCTATGAGGACAACAACCACAACTTTTAATAGAATCCCTCTACCCTTTATGCTTTGATGGCAACAAAAATCCTCAAAGCAACACATTGTTCACTCATAGTTCAAAAGCTCTCATTATCACACGTGTTTACATAATTTTGGTTCCAAAGCCCTCTTTATGGGACCACTTTATAGTAGTCAATAATATATAGACTTTATAGGGCTCACATGCATGAAGAAAAATGGACAAGAGGATTTCTACATAATACCTATTAAATGCAATTGAAACCTTTGCATTTCAACAAGAAGCTCGAATAAATAATACTAAAAGTAGCTTAAAATATGAATTTATAATCAAAGTATAACAATGTCTTAAAGTACTATGAAACCCTACTTGCATTCCTATTTGCATGTACCTGGTTTAAAAATTTAATTATTGGTTCTTGATAATGGAATGAAATGAACTTGGACAGATGGAAATAGAATGACCCCATGGAATTGGAACATCACTATTTGCATGCCTTTAACATGGTAGCAAATTTGCGTGCATGAGACTTATTTGAATCTCAAATGTCATAGTATATGTGGCATATTAGCTAGTTGGCTTAACATGATAGCTTTCAAACAAGTTAATTCAGTGATCAATCAAGCTAATTGGTTGATGAATTAATTGTGTTCCATGGTTAGTCATAGCTAATTATTGGTCATCTTTATCCTCCAAATGAGTTAAATCAATGTTGCTTCTTCACATTCATAGATACACAATCTTTCTAAACATTGTGCATGCTTTTAATATGAAAAAGAGCTTTAGAACAGGATATATGTACATTCATCTAAGGATCATAAGGTGTAGATTTTATGACAGATATAATGGTTTGTAATGTTGTCATGAATATGCATACCAAATATAGAAGCACAAGCAAAAACATTTAAACTGTTTGACAAAATTCCTCGAAGAAATATTGGCTCTTGGTGTGTAGTGAGTGCAAATTATGCAAAGAAATATTTGTCAGAGAAGGTTTTTTGTAAGCATTCAAGCAAATCAACCAAATAGTTGATCAAGTTAAGTGTGAATGAAGTTACTTGACTAGTCAGTGAAACTAGTTCAATGATAGATCAGTTTTCTTGAATAGTTAATTATAGTTAATTAATAAACATCTTTGTACATGAAACCAATTAAACCAATCATGGCCATTGATATGCAAAAAGAGGAATTTCTTGAAAAAGCTTTATAGACAAGGAAGCAAATGCAATTGCTAATTGGAAACCCAAATTGCAAAATCCTCACCAACATCTTCCTTTCTGTTTCTTGTGCTAAAAATATTCAATAGGCTATAGTTGTCCACATTAATATGTATCTATGCATGCAACCATCGATATATGTATCTATGCAGCTTCTATACATGTATATTTAAGCATTTATGTATCCAGGTATGCATCTATATATCTATCCATGTAAGTATGTTTCTATGTATTTTTCTACCTATAGATGCATCCATGCATATATGTATCTGTGTTTCTATGTACAAATGTATACAGGCATCTATCCATGTATGTGTCAATGTATCTATGAATACATCTATCCATAGGTACATGTAACTATGCATCTATGGATACCATGATGGATGTCTACATCCATGTATCTATGGATACATGTATCAAGTACCTTGGTCCTAGGTATTGACTCTACCACAACAACATCTCCTATGACTACACAGATCTGTAGAATAACAAAAAATGAAGCGCTCAAAGTAATCACAATTCATCTCTAGTCGCTAAAATCTATATTACATAATAAACAAGCAAGAAATTTTGAGTAGATGAAGGTCATGAACATTGAACCAATAGTAGGACAGTCACCACAACATTTAAGTTAACCTATGGTGCAAATTCTCTTTTCCATTATCAATTTTATTCCCAATTTCATCCATGAAGAACTTTGTCAACCTATAGATCTTGCTATTAGCCATCACTTTGATCCATGATTTCCATTTCTTTTATCAATGAATTCCATATCTTTGATCCATGAAGAACTTCTTCAACCTGTGCATCCATGAATTGTATATCTTTGAGGATATTCGTCATGGATGAAATTGGGAATACAATTGATAATGGAAAAGAGAGTGTTGAGCATAGGTTTACTTAAATGTTGTGGTGACTGTCATACTGTTACTTCAACGTTCATGACCTTCATCTACTAAAAAGTTCTTGCTCATTTATACCTTGTTATTTAAACCTGTGATATTGCATTGCATATGTCTCATGTTCTTCATCTTGAAATGTCGATACTAAAATACAGTAATAGAAAGTAATCAAGTAATTATAGTAATACAAAATAATTCCAACAAAAACTAATCAAGAGTAATACAAAATACTTTTTAACACCCTGTGTGTTACAACTGTCAATGAGTTGTTGTTTTTACAACACTGTGTGTTTTACAATCTACAGTTTAACAAAACAGTACTCAAGAATTAAACAAAAATAGATAGCAATAAAGAGTGATAAAAAATATAGTAATAAACACTAACAAACAACAATACAAATTCTAAATTCATTCAACTGTAGTGTTTGAAAAGACTAATGGAAACTCAAATTCAATGTTTTAGTTTCCATTTCTCATTTAACAAGTCTTCTAGCATCCTAATCAGATTCACTCTTTACCTTTTATTTCTTTAATTTTCTGCGCTCATTGGAATGGCAGGGGAATCATACGTGAAGCCACTGAATAACCCTTCCATGATTTGGTGGAACTAGTGTGGGGTTAATTCATGAAAGCTCAAGTGTCATAGTATATGTAGCATAGCAGCTAATAAGTCCATCTCACATTTTTCTGATGACAATTTAATTTGTCTCATCTATCTCTGAACCATTGATCAAAGTCAATTAACGAACAAGTCAATCTTGCACTTGACTCATGCAAATTAAGTCAATTCTATCATTAATCATAGTAATAGCAAACAAATGCTTATTAGATGATGTCATTGTTGAAACCCTATTTGCATTTTCTGTTTGCATGTGCCTAGTTTAAACATTTAATTATTGGCTCTTGATAATGGAATGAAATGAACTTGGACAAATGGAAATAAAATGACCCCATGGAATTGGAACATCTATGTTTACATGGCTTTAACATGATAACAAATTTGCGTGCATGAGACTTATTTGAAACTCAAATGTCATATTGTGTGTGGCATATTAGCTAGTCAGCCTAACATAATAGCTTTCATGTAGGTTAATTTAGTGATCAATCAAGCTAATTGGCTGATGAATTAATTGTGGTCCATAGTTGGTCATAGCTAATTATTGGAAAAGCTGTAAATGCGATAGATGAAATAATATGAATAAAATTCTAGTTTCTGGTTTTCCTTGAAATGCAATAAAAAAACTGCTATAAACCTGCATAAGACAAGGTTGTGTAACATATTTCCATTCCTTTATCTAATTTCTTTGGACACAAATGCTTTACACATTTGATTGCAATAGTAACATGTCTACGAAAATGGGACAATAGAGATCATAATTCAATAGTTTTTAGTGTGAGTATATATGTATCTTGATACATATAAGCTCGATTTGGTATTTATGAAAACAGTTGCTATGTGCAGTGAAAGAGCTTATTAGTGTTACTATATGTGATATCCATATAACATGGTAAATTGGTACAAGACTAGAGTGGCACATCCATAAATACATGGATGCATGTATACACAGTTGCATATAGGGATACGTATAAGCTTAGATAAATTGTTAATTATAGTTAATTAAAGAACATCTTTGTGCACCAAATCAATTAAACCAATCATGGCCATTCATATGCAAAAAAAAAAATGAGCTTCTTGAAAAGGATTTATAGACAAGGAAGCAAACACAATTGTAAACTGAAATTGCAAAATCTTCAGCAACATCTTTCCTTTCTGTTTCTTATGCTACAAATATTCAACAGCCTATAGCTGTCCATATTAATTGTGTCTCTTTGTCTATGTTGAAGCTATTTGTTTATTCTATTGCTTTTGCTATTATTTCATGAAAGCTAAAATGTCATAGTATATGTGGAGTAGCAGCCAATAAGTCCATCTCACATCTTGCTCATGACGATTTAATTTGTCTCATCTGTCTCTGAACCATTAATCAAAGTCAATTAACGAACAAGACAATCTTACACTTAGCTCATGCAAATTAAGTCAATTCTATCTTTTACTCATTAATGAAATTAACTAATTAGTTTAACAAAATAGCTTTGAAACAAGTTAGGTCAGTGATCAATCAAGTTGTTTGACTGATGAGTCAATTGAGCTCAATAGTTAGTCATAGTGATAGCAAACAAATCCTTGTTTGATGATGTCATTGTTGAATTTGCTTTTGTGTCCCTGGCTACACTTTTGCTATAGCTTGAAGCAATGATGCTTCATGGTTTTGATGATGTCATTGTTGAATTTGCTTTTGTGTCCCTGTCTGCACTTTGGCTATAGCTTGAAGCAATGATGCTTCATGGTTCAAGTATTAAGTGTAATTGAAAACCTTTCTTGAATTACATTCATTAATTTACATCTATTTGGAAACCATAGTTGTAGTAGTTCTTTAGGCTCGATGCAAAACAATAATATAGTTAAAATGCATAGCAAAAGCCTGTAGAGAACCATGTTTGCACTTGTGCATTTGGAATTCAAGAACCTATGATAAATAGACTACTAGGTTAATCTGTTTCCAACTGATACTTGTTTCCATTCAATCTAAAAATAAACTAGCTAGTGTATTTTGATGTTTGGACTATTAGTATCCATTACACTATCACTGTCATCCATTGCAATTATAATTTTGGCAGTTGTTTGCACAAATGTGTTTTCATGCATTGTGAAACCCAACTTGCACTTTTGGGATAAAATGAAGCAAAATAGATAAAAGTAGCAATTTGTTGCCTTGAGTAACTTGTCTCTTGGTATTCATTCAATGAGCACAAGTGCTTTTGCTTTGTCACTGTAAACGCCCCCTTTCTATTGATAAAAGCTGTCAGTTTTCTAGCTTATGTCTTTGCTTAAATTTATTTGTATATGTCATCTTGTTCTAGACTTTCATTAAAAAAAGGAATCTCCATATTCTACCACCAAAGAAAATGCATTAATGTCAGAGTTTGAAATTCAAGATAACAAACCTAATAGCACTCACTTGGATAAACTGTTTTCTATAGAGACAATTTTATTGGCTCGTAGAGTCAAGGCAAGAATACTCATGCATTTGGTTGAAATTCTTTTATTAGTTCCTGATGGTGGCAAAAATACTTATGCATTCACCCGGAATGCATTTAACCATCAACATTAACCAATCACATTTCGCCATTTAACATATTTCTTATTTTTTTGTATAGTTTGAATTTGGAGAGCTATTTTATATACTGGAAAATTAGCATTTATCTATTTTTCTATTCATCTGAGTAGCTTTATAAATCATTTTCGTTCTAAAAATTTTGGGATAATGCGAACGCATAAATTGATTAAATAAATTTAAGCAAAGGCATAGTTTAAAAGTTGGCGGCTAGAGATACGTAATCCATGAATGCAGATTAAATGCATTAAAATATCAGGAAACTACGAACGCAAAAATTGATTAATTAAAATTAAGCAAAGGCATAGTTTATCAAGGTGGCAGGTAGACGTACGTAGTGCATGAATAAAAATTAAATGCATTGAATGGCATGTGGCTCGAGGTGAAGGCGTTGGGATGGCTTGGAGGCCATGCGTGGCCAGGGTACTTTGGTCATTTAATATAGAGTTAAGTTACTTTGTATGCATTTCTATTACTTTGCGTGTGTTGTTTTTGTCTTTTATAAGCTCTTGTTCTGAGGAAGAGTTTGTAGCGACTGAGCAAGAGATGTTATGGTTGCAGGGCCCAAACCTAGAAACGAGTTACTTGAAATGATAATTTGTTACTCTCCATAGTTCCTTTCCATTAAAGTGAATTGGGAGGCTGTGTTTCATAGTGCTTTAGTTCACTATCACTATCACTTTCTGCCTAATGTGTCAGTGCATGTATGTATGTTTGCATGTTTCTATGTGCATATGCATTTACCTATGTGCATATCTATGTAGACATTTGTAGATGCATATATGCATGTATGCATGTGACTCTAGATATATCTATGCATATATGTATGTATGTATAGATTCATCTGTGTATATGCATGTAATCATGTGGATGCATATATGTTTATGTCCATCGATGCATTAATCTATCTTTACATGGATGTATCTGTACATATATATACATATGTATACATATATGTGTGTGTCGATATGTCTTTTCTAAAAAAGAGTTTACAGTGACAAGGCAAAGGTTGTCATGGTTCCAAAAAAGGACACTTGCAGAAAAGCTATTCTAGGCAATAAATAGTTTCTTTCATCAGTTTTCTTTTATTTTAATGTCCATAAGCACATTGGGTTTCACAGTGCTCAACCTATGCTGTTCTTCAAAGACTAGTTCCTTAGACATGCAATTGTCTTTTGTCCAATGTAGAATGTGAGAGATTAACAATAACTTGGCACTTATATGCTCTCTAAAGATTACATATCTTCAATTACTGCAGAACTGTTCCATAGTGCAAGCTTTAAAGCCACTGTTTTGTTAGCATGTTCCATAATAGGACCTTACAAACAATATGAGCACAATGTGTTAAGAGCACTTTACAAATTGTCAACCAAATGCAATTTATAGATATAAGCCTAAGCTCCACAATTGCTTTCATCTCTCTCGTTGTCATTAAATCATAAAGCAAAGAGGATTTTTTCGCAACTTCTAATTTTTGTACTTTTACATGATAATTCACTTTATTCATTAATGAATCAAATTATCTTAATTAATTTATTTTCTTTTTCCTTGTGTCATTTCATATCTAATTAATTAGATAAATGTTGAATAGTATTTATATTCATAATAATTAAAACAAAGAAATAATTATAACTATCTTTGTGCACATTTGGCCAATCAAACAAAGTCAATTAAAAAATCTGATTCCACTTATTCGCTAATAGTATTGGCATACAATTTCCTTGAAAAGTCTTGAAAAATAGGATTACTCAGACACCAATAAGGATTTTGATTTGTAACATTCCTATCCAAATCATCTTCATTCAATAGGATTTTGTGGTATACATTAATTGGATGTATCACATCATCTTTCTTATCAGGAAGCCAACAACCTTGGTTTGTATTTCTCCTTGGGTGTATCTAAATGCCATGAGTTATGAATTCTACTTTTATGTGGCTTCATTGCACAAGTAATAGTAAGTGCTACCTAACGGTACAAAATAAACTTATGCATATGGAAATGAAATGACCCCATTTAGTTAGAAAATCAATATTTACATCGCTTTCATTGTTAAGTGATAGCTACTTTGGCATTAAACAATAGCTAGAAATTGTTTTTTCCAGAACTTAACAGTGCTAGCACAAGTCTATGTTGTTTTTTGGCTTAGTATTGATTAGTTTCCATGGCCTATTTACACTTTTTTAGGCAGTTAAGCAAATATGGGATCTATTCCATTGATTGCTCTTAAAGAGCTTATACCACCATTGCAATAATAGAATTACCCTGGTGCATGCATATGCAAAAAAATGTTCTATATTATAGGGTACACAAATAGCAATAAGTATTTAGAAATTATAAATTGCAATTTGCATTCTAAGAAACAAAAGTTCTTACTTGGATTGTTTCTTGTTCAAATGAATCTGCATAAGAATTCTGTTTTGTTTTTATGAATAGCATAGTATATGTCACTCATTGTACTCATTTGTCTAAATTGTCCTTATGATAGGGATCAATTCTTTCAACTGTATTTAAACAATCACGCACAAACTACACTGGGAAAAATTGCTTGTCCCTATCACAATTTGGACATTTTTACAAGTATACTTGATCGTTTGATAGCAGATTACAAGGTCAGTTTTCCAAATTGTCTTTTTGCTTTTCTTGAAATGCAATTGAAATTCTTCAATATAGTAACTGCATAAAGTTATTTTCCATGTATTCATTTTTCCATCTTGTATTCCTCATTTCTTTGAACATAAATGATTTAGAGGACTGCTTCCACATATACAAAGAGTAAAATGCATTTTACACAATTGCAATAGTAATTTGTCTTCGAGCAATAGAATAGGTTTTGCTTATGTGTTAATAAGTTATACTTCCTCTATACAATATCCATATAATAGAATGAACTGCTAGCATCCAATTTTTAAACCCTGTTTGCAATTTCAAATAGCCTTTTGAGTCATAAGTCTTTGTTTTATGTCAACTATTTTTTACCTATTTGTATTTAAGGCAGTTTTTTTCATATGACTACTTATATCTGTGGCAAGTTGTTGTGCAATGTGCAAGTTAACATATGTTTAATCTTCCTGTTTTACAAATAAAAGCTTACAAAGTTAATTTCAAAAGCTGACATGGCACATGAGTACAATGAATGATGTACTATGTCACTCATAGACATGATGCAATTTTTTTCCATGGTCTTGCTTACATGCAAAATGATACTAACCACAATTTTTTTTGCTCACATTACCAATTACACTGCGTGCTTTAAACCTCTAAAGTAAAAGAAAACTGAGGAAAGAAACTATTTATTGCCTCAAGTAACTCGTTTCTGGTTCTAGATAATGTAACTATAACAAAGTCTGCTCAATCGCTATAAACTCTCCCAGAACAAAGACTTCTAGAATAGAAAAACAATATGCACAAAGTAATAGTCATGCTTAATAGTTGACTTAAGTCTATAACAAATGAACAAAGCAACCTCACTATACATGTCCACCAAGCCATTCCAGCAGTTTCTCATCCACCTGCATGCTATTTAATGCATTCACTTTGCATGTATGTATTGTGCGCCTACAACTTTGAGTTTCAATCTCTTCTTTTAATTATCTAATCAATCTATGCCTTCACTTTTTCTTAATGGGCCTATGCCTTTGCATTTTCCTCAAATTTTTTACACACAAATGATTTTAAAAGCTATTCCCACAAATAGGAAAAGCCATAGATCTTCTTTGATCAAACAATGTTTTTGCATTTCCCTAATTTTCTTTAAATAGAAAAGATTTGTAAAACTATTCTCTACATGCCACTTAATTCATGTTTATTTGAATAGCTTTTAAAATCATATGTTCTTCGAAAAAAATCAGTCGCTTACAAGTACATAGAAACAAAGGAATCCAATTACACAAAACATTTAAATACCATAGACTAAGATTGACAATGTGAGCAAAAAAGATTCTTGTCGACCAATTGTTTAATGTAAACAAGGCTACCTGAAAATATTGTTTTGTGTTTGTGGCACTAAGAGTATACATCATGCATTGTACTCATTTATCCACTTTGGCAATGTAATAGGAATAAGTACATACAATCCTACTGGGGGACAATGGATATCAAGGTCAGGTTGAAGAATTAATACTATTTTTCCCTTGTACTTCTATTAAATTGTTTGTTGTGTGGTATGTTAGATAAGCTTTTGCTACTACTCAAGATCCATTTTCCAACATATGTAGAGATTATTAACTTCCAAGATCCTCGAAAACATGATTAATGCTATCGAATGCTATTGAGTAAAAGCACATAGGCGATGATGTAAAAAGTTATAGATTTTGTAATCTAGATACTAGCGTTAGATGCTATTCATTCCTAGCATTTGCTATTCCCAAACACATTAGGTTACATGAGTAACAAAGAAAATGATAGACGTTGACACCTATGAATTAACAAAGCACCCCCAAATATCAAACATTGACTATGTGCTTAAGGGTGAGGGACTTTGCAGATTGAGTGCTTTTGCATAAAATGTTGGTGATTGTTTGTTTGATTCATTACAGCTATTGCTTAACAATCGTTACACATCAATTCAACTACAAAATGGAGCTATAGATTACTTCTTGAATTTCCTTCAAAACAAGGAAAAAGAAGCAATAAAATCATATAACTATGAACTAGACCTTGATACTCTATATACATTGCACAAAGTACACGATCCACAAACATATTTCCGTAGAATGCGCTTATTTGCAAAGCCACAAGTAGATTGCATAGAAAGCAGATTGTGGGGTGACCTATTTTGCATTCACTGGATATCCAAATAGTTGAATATACAAATATCCCTTTGGTCAAGAACAACAGCAAGAAGGTACTTACAGTTCAGTAGTTTTGATTACACAGAATCAGTCTCTATACTATTTCATGACATGGATTCTTTAAATGGACACTTTGAACCATTGCTAGCAATTGAAACACAAAACATAACTTCAAAACAGCCCATAAATTCACATGAAATAAAAAAATTGTGCACAAAGTATCCTCAAATATCAAACATTGACAATGTCCTTAGAGCTGAAGGCCTTTGTAGATTAAGCACATTTGCATACAATGTTGGTGAATGTTTGTTTGATTCACTTCAAGTGCTACTTAACAACCAGTACACCTCAACTCAATTACGCAATGGAGCTATAGATTATTTTCTGGCTTGCTTTCAAAAAAAGGACAAAGAAGCAATTAAATCATATAACAATGAACTAAATCCTACTACTCCATATACATTGCACAAAGTACATGACCAGGAAACATATTTCCACAAGATGCGATTTTCCACACACCCGTGCATAGACCATAGCGAACGTGGATTGTGGGGTGACTTGTTTTGCATTCACTGGATATCCAAATGGTTAAAAATATAGATAAGCCTCTGGTCATTGACAACATCAAGGAAGTACTTAGATTTCAATGATTCTGGATATACAAAATCAGTCTCTATTCTGTTCCATGATACAAACCCTTTGGTTGGACATTTTGAGCTGCTTCTAAGAATCAAAGCCCAAAATCTAACTCGCCCATGCTCTACAAGCTTACTCCAGCTAAAAAAGTTGATCAGAAATCATCCACAATACAAAAATACTTACTTGACTAAGCCACATGCTTTTCCTAAAAACAAGGAAAATTTGGTACCATTTGTCATAGTAGACAATTTAAAACATAAATCAACAATAAGACTTAATCACCTGAAGAACTTGATTAGAAAAGAAAAACAAAAAGAAAGTGTACCTAGCAGCCCAAAGAAAAAAAAACATTAACACTTATAGAAATTTATAAAATAGCAATACAAGATACACCAAAATACCCATGTGCAATTTGCCAAGTGCTCTGTCTGAACAAGGACATCAGGATTTTAAAAGAAAAACAAAAATAGTTATACTGTGAGCTACTACAATCAGATTCCTTACAATTCATAGATTTCATATGCAATGTATGCTACTTTGCATTGAAATAGTCCACTATTCCAAAGTATTCTATGCCATAGAAAATAAGAACTAATAGACCATTGTGCTATGTACAAAATTTAACTCATCTAGAAGAATGACTTGTCTCACTTAAATTGCATTTGCACAAATTTGGGAACTAGGGTTCAAAAGGTCTCAAATAGGCCTAACAGGTTCTATTATAAATGTCCCTGTTGACATGAACAATGTACAAAAAGCATTACCACAATCAATTAACAACACAAAAAAAATTGTTGTTTCATTGAAAAGACACTTGAAATACAAAAATGCATTTCAAAAAGGCATGGTGCACCCAAATGTCATCATGCAAGCTTTGAATCAATAGACAAGGACACCATTATACAAAATACACGAAGTCCACATAAACCAAGATTGGCAAGAAGTTCTCCAATGCACTAAAGAAAACAAAGACAATAATCCACAAAATACAAGTGAAATAGAATTAGACAGTGAAATGGAAAATGAAAACCCATTAGACACATTGATACATGGATTCACTGAGTCTAGAAGTATCCATAACATGGAGGACAAGATTATTGAAATTGCACCTGCAGAGAACAAGTATCCAATTGGAATATTTAAGGACATCTATGCTGAAGAAATGAATTTTCCAACTTTATTCTTTGGCAAACCACATGATAGTGACATTGTAAAAAACTTTACGTATCAGAAAATAGTACACTGGGAGCTCTTATAGTCACAAAGACAATTTGCATATCATACAACAAACATTTTTTTCAAAGCTTTAAAGGTACTAATACAACAAGTACTTTCTACAATGACAAGAATCCACAAGGGCCAGTTAAAAGGGTGAAAGCTATTTGCAAAAGACATTAAACACAAACTAAACCTAGAAAAAATTCTAAAATCAGATATTGGACACGTTGATTTCAAAAGAATAGGAATCTCTCCAGACTATTCACAACAACTTAAGAAAAATGTATTTGCTATGATTCGACAACTAGGACCACCAACATTTTTCATCACTTTCTATAGTGCTGAGAAAAATTGGGATCCACTAATTCAAACATTACAAGAGCTACACAATCTACACCAATCAACACAAAACCATCAAGAATCTAATCACCCAACACACATTGACAAATTTGAACTAATCAAGAAAGATCCTATCACTTTTGCACGTTACTATAAACATAGAATCAATGCAATAAAAAAATTGATACTTACAGATGACTCCTTTGGAAATGTCATTGATTACTTCTCAGTCACTGAGTTCCAAAATTGAGGAAATGAAGATGATCATTTCCTTGTATGGGTTAAAAATGCACCAATCTACACAGAAAAAAACAACATGGACATCATAGCTTTTGTTGATAAGTATATTACTTGCGACATTGAAAATTTGGAACCTCCTTTGGCAATGCTATACAAACACCATCATACAAATAAATGCAAGAGATCAAGAAAACAATTTTGTAGGTACAATTTTCCTTTCCCACTAATGCAAAAGTCAACTATACTTTTACCAATACTCCAAAAGACTGAAGCGATAACTACAAATGCCACTGAAATCTTTTCAAAACTCCAAAAAGCAAACTATGACAAAACATTCACTTTTCAAATGTTCTTAAAAGAATTAAACTTAAGTGACAATGAATACATTGAAGCTTTGAGCTCAACATTAAACAGTCCTGCACTTTTCTTATAGAGAAAACCATCACAAATATGGAACAATAGTTTTTCAAGGAAAATTCCAGATCTTTGGAGGGCTAATACAAATGCACAATTTGTCCTAAATGCATATGCTGCTGCTATGTACTATAGCTCATATATTGCAAAAGTAGACAAGTCAATGACATATGCATTCAAAAGAATACGTAGAGACCACAAGCAAGACAATATTGATGTGATCCGAATGGTGAGTAAACTTGGAAATGCCATGCTTAACTTGCAACAAATGTCATCACAACAAGTTGCACATATTGTTTTGTCATTGCCATTAAATTACAGTTCAAGAAAATGTATATTCATTGATACACGATCTGACAATGATCGCACATTTATACTCAAATCTGTTAAACAATTGAGCAATGAGCTAGATGAATTAGAAAACGTTCTTGCAAAATCTATTATAGACTACTATTTAAAACGCCCTGAAATAATGATGGACATATGTCTTGCAGAATTTGTTTCAAGATACAATAAATACGGTGTTGCAATTGAGCCAAAGGCTAAACCCAATGTGATATGGTTTATCAATTTCAACAAACACTTTGATATAGAGAATCATTGTAGAGAGAAATTGGTTCTCTATGTTCCATTTATCATTAATGAGCATACACTCAAACAAAACTTTGACTCTTGGGAACATGCATACATGTACCATGGACAAACCATTCAAACAAACAGTGCAAAGTTCATCCACAACACAAACTCTGCATGGGGTGACATTGACAAAGCTATAAATGATGTTCAGTCTCTTGAAGATGAAAAGCTCATTGACTTTCCAATGCAAGCAAAGCTTTCCCATAAAGAACTATATGACATTCAAACATAACTTCCAAACATAGGTCATTCTAACCCAAATACCATGTACTCCAATGGATTTGAAATTACAAAGCACCCACAGATTACAGATAAAAATGAATACTACAAATTGAGACAAATTTTAAATAAAGAACAAGCAATTGTTAAGGATGTTCTCATAAAAAAGATGAGAAATCCACAAAATCCATTGTACTTATTTTTGACTGGAGGAGCTGGAACAGGAAAGACTTTTATAGCAAAAGCCATCTACCAAGCTCTCATTTGCATGTATAGCAATTATGTTGACAATAATCCAGACAAACCCAAGGGCTTATTAACTGCATATATAGGTAAAGCAACATATAACATAGGTAGATTCACATTACATTCAGCATTTCACATACCTTTTAATACATCAGAATTCCTACCACTGAACACTGAAGTACTTGACACTATGTCAAAGCACTATGATCAATTGCACATACTTCTTATAGACGAGATATCATTAGTTGGCTCAACATTTCTATGATATATTGATAGAAGACTATGAGACAATGCAAATGCCTACAGCATACTTTGGGAACCTTGAAACCATATTTTGTGGTGACCTTTACCAGGCACAACCTGTCCTTGACTCTATGGTTTTTGAAAATAGGCCTACTCCAATTGAATTAATGCCTTATAGTTTCTGGAAAGACCACATAAAATGCTATTCATTGGTGACTACCATGAGACAAAAAGATGAAATATTTATTTCAATCCTTAATAGACTACGAGTAGGCATTCAGAAAACTCATGACATAGACTATATCAACAAAATTTTCTTTCGTCCTGTACCATTAGATCCATTGCTTCCACACCTTTTCTATAGGAGAATAGACATTCAAGCACATAACAACAAAATGTTATCAATCATTCCAACCCAAATGATTGTGCTAGATGCAATAGATGAAGTTCATGAGGACCTTAATGTAATACGAGTGTACAGTCACACAACGACACTCCCATCACAAATATGCTTGAAACCAAACATTCTTGTTGAGCTTTATGCAGGCAATTACAATGTTCAAGATGGCCTTGTCAACGGTTCAGATGGAATTTTTAAAGCATATACATCACAAAACAATATTGATATTGTCTAGATTAAATTTAATGACCCATCAATTGGACATCAACAGTGCACAAAACTAGCACATTGCTATTCTACTATCATTGACAAAGACTAGGTGCCTATACAATGCATTGCTAGGCCAATGCAGAAAATAACAATAAACAAGAAAATTACAACTAGAAAACAATTCCCAGTACAAGTAGCATGTGCACGAACCATACATCGATCCCAAGGATTAACAATGGAGGCCTTAGCTTTTGATCCCACAGGCATTAGACAGCATGGACTAACCTATACAGCTCTCTCACGAACAAAATCAATAGAATCATTATTCCTGTTACAACCTTTAACTTCAAAAAACTTCAAAGTTAAAGACAAAATACAACTAGAAATGTCTCATCTTCAGACATGTGCACAATGGCAACTTGATAATCTAAGCACATGTTCAAAAAACAAATCACATATGCTCCTATGTACATTGAACACTCGTGGCTTGAAAGCACATGCAGAAGACATTGTCAATGACTATAGCATAATGCAATCTGATATCTTGTGTCTCCAAGAAACGCATATGCATCCCTTTGAGCTAAATACCTTGCTACAAAATTTTGATAGCTCCTCTGTACATAACATCCATGGCATAGCAACTTTAACCAAGAAACATTTACTCTTGTCAAAAACAACACACCATGAAACCTCAAATATTGAAGCTATCACATTAACAATAATGCTATCTAACAATGAGCTCAATGTTTGTAATATTTATGCAAGACCTACAACTTCCATAGATGAAGTAATCGCAATCTTGCAAATAATTATTGGATCCACAAATTTAGAAAACATGTTGTACATTTTAGGCAATTTTAATGTTGACATGTCTTCAGAGAGCAGAAACAAAAAAATGCTTCACAGTTATATGCAACATAACAACATACAATTTGTCTTGAACCAACAACATAGCATGGGCAACTCAGTCATTGATCACATTTGGTCCAACACGACTACAAATATATGCTCTATCTATATATCAAAAGCATATTGGACTGATCACAATCCAATTTTCCTAAAATTGCATATTGCACAATAGACAAATTCAACTCTATAGAACTTATAGCCTTATATCAGTTTTACGCATTGCAATGTCTTTTCCAATGCTATATCCATTATTTGCAGGAGATCTATGGATGAAACTAAAAGACAGTCAAAGAAAATGCAACCCACACAAGAAGAATCAGCACAATGGTAAAGTGCTCATAGTATTATTCCTTCAAATTCATTCACCCAAATCACAAATATTCAAATAACATTGTTCCAATTCTTTGCAGGACACCAAAAGATGTATCAAAAAGACAAGCCAAACAGGTGCAAATTGCACAAGAAGAGTCAACACAATGGTAAAGTACTTTGTTCTACAATGTACCTCCATTTTTCCAACTTGCTAATATAAAATTAGCATTCAATTGACATTATCCTTGTTCCTTGTAGGACAAGAGTCAAGAAACCTAGGATTGTTTCAATTGAACAGCTAAATGCAAGAAGAGCTGGAGACACCTTCCAAGGTGATGTCCTTGTTGTCTACAGAGCAACATTGGACAAGGCTAACAAAACACGGGAAATGCTACGTGCTGATCTAACAGATCACAAAGTAGAAATGACAATCACGTTAAATGTTAGTGGAAATCTTGTTTACCAACATGAGCCTAAAATAGTCCTGGGATTAGCTATTTCAATCTCAGATTTCCAAGTTGCACCTAGAACAAATTATGACAGAGGTGATTGTGATTGTATTATGATTTTAACAAACATTAGCACCACTGAAAACATCCCCCGCCTCTGTTAGGAGTACAAATTCATCCCAAGTACGACTATCAGCCAATTGCTTACAACTGTTAATGAGTACCCAGCTGGCACAATAGCTGCGCTGGTAGTTGGTGCCAAGAAAATGGGTACCCAATTTGCAATTGACATCAAAGATGGCCACACTGACATAGACAGGGCATAGGTATTTCAGGCTACAGAACTTTTACCTCTTCTTTCAGTTTCAAGCTTTTAATGTTCTATAGTGGCCTCTATAACAATTTCTGTAACAAAACCTAATCCTCTCATTGAATTGCAGCTGCTATTACGGTCAACATATGAGCAACAATACTTTGCACTCGAAGACCAGTTGCATACAAATAAAACACCTGCAATGCTTTTCAAGAATGTTGTGAGAAAAGCAAACCAAAAGAACACATTTCATACATGTCGATCAACATTCATTTGTACCTTGAATGACAAAAGAAGCTTGGAAAAGCTCAACAGCCTACTACACTCAACTTTCAAGGTAACAACATTCTTTTTAAATAAATCTAGTGCATCCAAACTTGTTTTTTTGTCTCCTCTAATAGTTTTGAACCATATTCTATAGGTTTCTGGTACTCTAAAAGCAACAAATGCATTTTCCAATCCATTTTATGCATATTGTCCAAAATGCAAATTCAAATTTACTGCTTATGGCACACTCCAAGAGAAAACTACTCACTGTAAATAGTGCAACCAACAAGTCAATTATACATTTTGTTTACAACTTAAAACTACCATAACAACTTATGACAATCAAACAATTCAGTCTTCAATTGACCAGGCCACCATGCACCGTCTATTGCCCACACTGCAAAGGCTCAGCTATGAAGACTATATCAAGGACAAGTCAACAGTGATATTCATCCTACAGGACTTCAGTGCTGAAGGACATTTTAGCCTTGACCAAAACAATGCCATTGTTGAAGCCATTTGCATTAACAAATAGATAGGAAACATCACCATAAGGTAATAAAGTCATTCATATGTACACTTTCTCTCTTTTGAACAAGTACCTCAAATCACTATCCATACAAACTATGTTTCTAATACATAGCATTTTGTTGCCTTTACAGAAAACTAGGAATAGAGGAGCACAGATTTACATTGTTCAGACTTTTACTTTTTTGCCTTTCCACGCTCCAAGACATTTCACTGGGTCTCACATGTTAAAGACAACTTTGGTTTTAAAATACTCTATTGCTATTATACATTTAGACACTTCTATAGGTTACTATGTTAAAGTCTTCTAGAATATGGACATCTGAAACTCTAATTTTGTTTTTGCACCTATCAAGACAATGGTTCTCTATGTACATCTGACATATATGTTCAATAATTATTATCCCTCCATGCATAATGCCATTCAAACTATATAGTTTAAATGTTCCCTTTTGCATTCTGTCCTTCCTAGCTTTTCCAATATTTGCTTTCTGATTCTTATGTTTCCAAGAATTTATGGTGACCAAGTAGAAGTTGTTATGATTGCACACTCTAGACCCATTAACAAGTTACTTGAGACAGTAAATGGTTATTTTCGTTTGGCTTTTATCATTTTTATGCTATTACTGTAACCAAGTCTCGCGCCTACTTTTATGCATTGTACTTTATAGTCACTTTTCCATCATGCATTCTAATGTATAGCGTACACTCCTGTATACACAAATCCATATGTTGCTTACGCTACATATATGCATATTTACATGTATATATGCCTCTATATCCATATGCACATATGCACATATTCATGTGTCCATGTATTCATCTAAGCTTCTACGTATCCCTGTATGCAACTGCGTATACATGCGTCCATTTACTTATGGATCTGCCACTCTAGCCTTGTACCAATTTATTATGTTATATGGATATTGCATATAGTAATACTAATTAGCTATTTCACTGTACATAGCAGTTGTATTCATGAATGCCAGATCAAGCTTATATGTGTCAGGATACATATATACTCACACTAAAAACTACTGAGTTATGATCTCTATTGTCCCACTTTCGTAGACACGTTACTATTGCAATCAATTGTGTTAAGCATTCGTGTCCAAAGAAATTAGATACAGAATGGCAATATGTTACACAACCTTGTCTTATGGCTTTATAGCAGTTTTTTCATTGCATTTCAAGAAAACCAGAAACTAGAATTTTATTCATATTATTTCATCTATGGCATTTACAGCTTTTCCAATAATTATTACAAGCACAGAGTTCAGTGTTGAATAGTTCTATTGTTCATGTGATTGCTCCAACATTGTTCATGCCAAATTCTATATGTTTCCATATTTTGCATATGTGCCTAGGAGGACATTAACTATAACAGGTCACAAAATTCCTTTTTCCTGTATGCTTTCATCATAGCAAGAAAGCTCAAAGCAATTGCAAAATCTAGGTTTTCATAACACAGGCTTACAGAACACAAAAACAACACACACAAAGTAATAAAAATGCATAGCAAGTAACTTAACTCTATATTAAATGACCAAAGTACCCTATCCATGCATGTTCACCAAGCCACTCCAGTGCGCTCACCTCCAGCCAGATGTCATTTAATGCATTTAATTTTCATTCATGCATTACGCTTACATTTTCCTGATATTTTAATGCATTTAATCTGTATTCATGGATTACATACCTCTAGACACCAACTTTCAAACTATTCCTTTGCTTAAATTTATTTAATCAATTTATGCATTTGCATTTTCCCAATTTTTTAAAACAAAAATGATTTATAAAGCTACTCAGTCAAATAGAAAAATAGATATATGCTATTTTTCCAATATATAAAATAGCTCTCCACATGCAAATTGTACAAAAAAATAAGTAATATGTTCAATGGAAAAATGTGATTGGCCAATGCTATCGGTTAAAAGCATTTTGGGAAAATGCATAGGAAAATAAAAAATACGTTCACAGAAAAGAGCTTTTCATTCTGAATCCATATGCATACTTTGATTCAAACTAGTGGCTGAAGGTACATAATCCACTGATGCAAGCTCAATGCATTGAATGGCATCTGACTAAAGGGAACACTGTTTGCATTGCTAGTTACTCCTTGAATATATGACAAGGTTCAAGGAAAAAACTCTCATTACCACACATGTTAACATAATTTTCATTCCAAACCTCTCTTTATGAGACCGCTTTGTAGTAATCACGCATTACATACGTCTACATGCCACCTTCATAAACTATGCCTTTGCTTAATTTTAATTAATCAATTTTTGTGCTCGTAGTTTCCTGATATTTTAATGCATTTAATCTGCATTCATGGATTACGTACCTCTAGCCGCCAACTTTTAAACTATGCCTTTTCTTAAATTTATTTAATCAATTTATGCGTTCACATTTTCCCAAATTTTTTAAAACAAAAATGATTTATAAAGCTACTCGGATGAATAGAAAAATAGATAAATGCTAATTTTCCGATATAAAGAATAGCTCTCCAAATTCAAACTATACAAAAAAATATAAATATTTACATGTACACATATATACATGTAATCCTGTATACATGGATGTATACAGAGACTATGTTTCATGGGATTATTAAAGAGTTCACTTGCTTTCAATATCATTCCATACTTTGCATGTGTGCCTATGAGGACAATAATTACAGTATCCAAAACCAACAACCAGTTAACTGAGGCAATAAATACTTTCCTCCCTCAATTTTCTCTTGCTTTGGAGGTTTAAAGCACACAGTGAGATTGGCAATGTGACCAAAAAAAAATTGTGCCTCACTTGCTCATTCGTTCCAAAGCTCTCTTTATAGCACAGTTGTGCATTGCCTCCAAGACTCAGATGAATCCTTGGTATTTCAAGAAAAGATTCAATTGGATAACACTAAAAATGATCTAAACTATGATTTTATAATCAAAGTATCCAAATGCATTGCAGCAATCCAAAACCCAAATTCCATTTAACATGTACAATGGAAATAAATAGAACGAAAAATGCATTTGCTTCAAAGTTTCTAAAACTATTTCAACAGATTGTCGAGCCATTGTCCAAAATATGGTTTTCTATTAGCATAATCCTTGAACCTTCTTTAGGTCTGACTGATACTTTGTTAATTCATTCTCATTGAAAAGTCAAATTGTGAAATGTTCCCAAGGATAATTATACTTATTTATCTCTTTTAATTGTTATATATTCAAAGACTAATTAGTAATCCAAACAGCCTCCCCTTTAGTCACATGCAATTCAATGCACTAATTTTATATCAATAAATTGTGTACTTTCAGCCACTAGTTTTAATCGAAGTATGCATATGGATTCAGAATCAAACTCTCAAAATAAATGCACATATAAATGTGTCTTTTTCTTCACTTCATAATGTATCTATGTATCCATAATTGCATTCATGCATATATCGATTTGTGCATATATATTGTCATCTCTTTATACATCTGTCTATATATGTATGACTGTATCTATGGGTACATGTATACCTCGATTTATGTATATATGCACATATGAATTGCATAGGCACATCCATGTATATATGCATCTATCAATAACTTGCATGGATACATGTATATATGCATCTATAGACTCATGCACCCATGTATATATGACAGCTCATTGGTTCCAAAGCTCTCTTTATAGGACAACTGTGCATTGCCTCCAAGACTCAGATGAATCCTTCATATTTCAAGAAAAGATTCAAATGGATAACACTTAAAATGATCTAAACTATGATTTTATAATCAAAGTATACAAATACATTGTAACAATGCAAAACTTGACTTTCATTTAAGATGTACAATGAAACTAAACAGAAGCAAAAATGCATTTGCTTCAAAGTTTCTAAAGCAATTTCAACAGATTGTCTAGCCATTGTCCAAATTATGGTTTTCTATTATCATAGTCCTTCAAGTTTCTTTAGGTCTGACTGCTACTTTGTTAATTGACTTTGATTGAAAGGTAAAAATGTGGAATGTCCCCAATGATACTTATACTTATCTCTTTTAATTGTTATATATTCAAAGACTACTTAGCAATTCAAACAGTCTCCCCTTTGGTCAGATGCCATTCAATGCATTAATTTTGTCTGAATGAACTATGTACCTTCAGCCACTAGTTTTAATCAAACTATGCATATATAAATGTGTCTTTTTCTCCATTTCATTATGTATCTATGTATCCATAAATGCAGCCATGCATATATCGATTCATGCATATCTTGCCATCTCTACATGCATCTTTCTATATATGTATGACTGTATCTATGGGTGCATGTATACATTGATTTATGCATATATGCACCTATGAATTGCATACGCACATACATCTATATATGTATCTATCAATATTTTACATGGATACATGTAGATATGCTTGTATGGACTCATGCATCCATGTATCTATCTTT
>VDFB02270651.1:104300615-104366919 GCA_007258455.2 Sequoia sempervirens | reverse complement strand
ACCCCCGCCCGGGCCCCAGCCTGGCCCCGGACCCCAGCAAGGACGGGGGGCTAGGGTGTACAATATACCATGGGCTATATAGTATAGCATGATCAGTCGCCACATACCAACACTTATCTAGCGATATTGTCCTTGATTTTGACTATTTTTTCCATTTTGGTTGTTTGGGATGGCATTGGTGGGGGGTGTTAGTATCGTCATTGGCTTGTTTTGTAGTTGAACCCCTTTTAGAGCTAGTACCAGACCCATAGTGTTTACAGCCTTGGCATCAACAACACCATCATTGGTAACATGTTTATTTTTTACCTAGTACTTATTTTTGTTAGTGGAGGGATTTGCATTTGTGTTTTTGGGATAGTATTTTAGCTCTCCTTTTGTAATGAGGGCTTTCTCGATTTGAACACCTTTTTTAACGAGGTTTGTGAATGATGTGCAACAATGCACTTGCACTACATATTTTAAGGGACCTAGAAGTTTTTGAACAAACATTTCAACCTTTTCCTTTTCAAGTATGTCGATATGGCAACAACTAGTGAAACTTCTCCATCTTTGGAAGAATGGGATGAATGTTTCACTAGCATTCTCTTGCGTGAGATTGCATAAGCTAGTAATAGAAGTGTCCATGTCAATCTTGTACGCATATTTTTTTATGAATTTGTGTTTAAGTTCATCCCATGTTTGGATATCCTTTTGAGTGGAGAACCATTTAAGGGTAGGACCTACAAGACTTTTAGAAAAGAGTCTCATCAAGTACATTTGTTCATAGGCGACGTCCATACAGTTTGTTGAAAATTCCTAGACATGTTTGATAGGGTTTGTCTTACCTCTATATTTGGTAAAATTTGGGGACACATATCCCAGAGGAAATGGTGTCATGTATAAGTTCATGTCAAAGGGATATATAGATAGATCATATGACACTTTTGATTTCTTGCTGGATATTTGTACGTTTTCTATGGCCTTCTCTAGACCCATCAGTTTTTCTTGCAACACATCGATGATAGGGTAATTTGTGGCCCCATACATTGGATTGATTGGTAAACCATATGTCCCCATTTGTTGTGAGTAGATGTTGGTGTGTTGTTGAGGTACGTGTTGTTGTGACATGTATGATGTATTCTGATGTGCCTATTATTGGTATTGAGAGTTTGGATTGGGGGCATGTTGGTGGGTATGAATATGGGATGAGTATGTCAAAATGTGTCTCCCAACCATTTGGGTTGATATTTGAGGAATATGGTGACCATGAATATTTTGATGTGGGAATGATGCCATAGGTTGTGTATTTTGATTTCCTTGTGTAAATTGTTAGGTTTGTACAAGAGGAATGGTTGTATTGTGTCCTTGGGAGATGGTGGCATTAGAGTGTGTTGATGTGTTAACATTTTGTTGTGGTCCTTGAATAAAGAGATGTCATTTACCTCCACTCAAAGGATTGTGTGATATACCAATGAGAGGATATGATGAGGAGGCATTCATGGTATTAGATGTAGTTGTCAATGGAGGATTTGTATGGCTTGATGATGCCCCCATGGTATTTATCATAGTGGTAAAGAGATGAGTGGAATAACTTTCCCACACTGCTAAAGACCCAAAGGTGGCTCTAGCCAATTGTGACGGTATTGTGGATATTGTGGGCACTGTGATAGATTGTGATCCTCCAATGGATGTAGTGTTTATTGAATTGGAGTTGTTTGGAATGTTGGAGGTAGCACTCATGGTCATTGTGACATTTTGTGAGGTAGCATCAAAAAAGGTATTGCTTGTGGTGTTTGGAGGTTGACCACTATTTGAAATGTTATGTGCATTGTTGACGTTATTGGCAGGAGATGTCGATCTCAAGTTATCAATGTCAAACCCATGAGGTAATTTAGCTCCTTAAATTAAAAGTATGGCCAAATATCTATCTTTGTCATATAAGAGCATTTGTTCAGCAAAGTAGGCCTCCTTTGGATCTTGTGATGCTACCTCTAGGTTTTCCTCAAGTATTTTTCCATATTCATCCTTACATAAGAATGGTTCAAAGGGGTTGTTTGATGAGGATGGTATGGTCGTGAGAGGTTGAGTATTTGTGTTGCTAAATGGGTCATCAAAAGTCCAATTTGGGTCATAAGTGTGGTTGGTGACATTGGAATTATAATTTTGTCCAAATTTTTCCATTTGTCTTTTCTTTCTTTGGAGTCTATTTTCCACCATAAAAGGGAATTGATCAAATAAGGGTAATGAAAATGATGACTAAATGAAGGATGATACTAGCCTATGCTTTTTCTTTCTACTTTTCAATAAAGGATGACAATGCAAAGTGATGAATAAGGAAATGATTGATGCAAAATGACAAGGTTTCCAAAGCCAAAGTGTTGAATCAGGACTAAGATGGTAATGCTAACAAAGGACTAAGGTGATTAATGCAAAGTCTAGGTTCAAAATTATGACCATGTTTGGAGAATATTTGGAGAAAGGTTTTCCTAACCACTCTTAGCTTGACTTATGTCACAATTTCGGTTATCGAAAGGACTTGCTAAAGGGACTAAATGATAGGGTCAAAATGATGAGTGAGCTTGCCTAACTACACTATTGAGTTGGAGGTTCTCACAAAATGACAGTGACCGAAAAGAGGAATAATGACTAAGTCCCAAGATAACCTAATTTTGAAAACAATGGCTTTTACACAGTGTGGAGATTTGGCCTAATCCAAAGCTTTCCAAGATGAAACCTAAGGGAAAAAATGATGATTATGACACCTAAGGAATGTAACTAAAATATGGAAATTTCAAACCTATGGTTAAAGTGCAAGCTAATGAATGCAAATGATGGATGTTTTGAGAAATTTTGGTTCTAGTTTCTAACAAAGAATTTTGAAAAAAGATGTTTTGATAGTAGGATAAGATGTGTAAACTTGAATTCTAGTCTAAAACAGGGTTTACTTTGTTGACACGAAAATGCATCGTTACAAGAAAAAAATGCTTTACAGTGATCAAATTTGGCTTTGGGAATGGAAAATACGGTTTAGTTTTGTAAATGTGGCTATACAAAAGTTAAATGCGGTTCAGTATTTTGAATGTGGCTTTACAGAAAGAAAATACATTTTAGGACAAGAAAATGCAGTGTTTGGAGTATCAAATGTGATTTATCAGAGCATATGTGTTGCAAAGTATGGAAAATACGGTACGATAGAGTGATTATAATTTAACAGATGCATCTCAGGATGTAAAAAAGTCATTTTTTATGATGTTTTGGTTAAAAACCCGAATTGTTGAAAGTTTGACTATTTTTTCATTTGTTTTGTTTAAGTAACTAGAAAACACTTGGCAAGCACAATATTTCAAAAAGTAAACAAGCACACAAGAGAACAAGTACAATCCTAGGTTAGGCCAGGACAGTATTTGCTAGACTCCACATGGGTTTCCCCAGCCACATATCAGTAGCATGTGAATATAGAAGCTTGGTTGCATGGGCTCTCCCTTACAGTGCACTCTCTTCTCAAGCCAACCAAGCTTCCAACCCCTAGGAAAATCCCATGGTAGATTGATCACCTCTACTAAAGACTGTGGACATGGAAGGCTTCACACCGATTGGTGTTATACTAGCAAATAAAAGGTTTTGGGCTTACTACACAAGAGTTTTTAATTTGGGACCCCCATTTGAGTGGCCATCCATGGGGCAAGAGATTAATCACCGATTAGGTGGCACTCCAACCTAAAGAGGTTAAGCTCAATAGGGTTTATGGGAGTACTACTCTATTCGTATGACACATTTGCACTCATAATATTAGGTTTTCCCTTAAGATTCACATTTATATACCGGTCAGGGGTAGCTTGGCTTTAGCTTCATTTCCAGTTTGAGTCATGTTTGCGTGATGAAATCCCCAGGTAGGCCTAATTTCTAGAGGCAATAATCATTTCTCTTACACCCAGGATCGCATTACTGTGCTAGGGGAGAGGATACTTTGGTTATTGCATTAGGGTTACAAAAGGACAAAGTGGGTCTGGCTTTTGGATCACCTATTTTGCACAAGGTAAGAGCATATTTTCCTACCACTTTCAAACACAATCAAACAAAATATAAGACATGTTTATTTTAAGTGCACCAAAAGTAAATGTGTTGTAATCTAAAAACAAACACAATGTTTAGAAATAAGTCTTGGACACTCGAACTTGCAAAAGCACAAGTTAGTAGTTTTAGAAAAATTCTTGGGCCCTCGAAATGTAACTACCACACCTTGCAAACCAAGATTAGTAACACAAAAAACCTATGCTAGAAAAGAAAACTAGAATGCCAAATAGAAAAGAATAGAAAACAAAAAAAATAGAATGCCAAATAGAAAATAACATAAAATAGAAAAACCAGAATGCAAAACGAAGAAAAATTTACCAGTCAAATGCATCACATTAGAGTGAATGCTTCTCAGTCTGATAGGCAGATGCGACTTGTTTATGTCAAATGTAGCGTTACGTAATATGATTGTGACACCTCAGAGCGATGGCATCATTTTAGCATTTGAATGTGTCATGACGCATCAGATGCAATGTGATAAAAATCAAATGCGGCTTTCCATACATGTACCTGTAAAAATGATAGAAAACCAAAATAAACAGTATGGAACAAAAAAATAAAGCAATCGGGTTCACCAATGTATCAATGGGTTAATTTCTTAAGGTTAGATTATCAAATAATAAAGCATACAAACCCAAAGAAGGTATCAAGAACAATGAAAGCCAAAAAAAATGAAACAATTATACTTGTCACTCATTGAAGCTTCCATGATTCACCTCCATAGCACCTTCTAACTTGCTGATTGTTGCCCTCAAATCAAGTGTGTGAGCAATCTTTGACTATGCCAATGTCCTAAACAAGCTTTTAAGGATTTGATGAATATGCCTATGACTATGACCAATGATTATGCCAAGAAATGCCAAGACTTAATGAAATCAAGTACAAAAATCATTGCTACAATATGTAAGTACGAGCGTGAGTAGTCAAAAATGTGAGCAAAATTGTCATTTTATAGAAAATACAATTTCAGATGGATGGTTGAGATTGAAAGTTGACAAAGCCTAAAATTAGAGGTCGAGATTTAATGTGACAATCCCTAATCAGGGTTAGGGAAAAATCATTAAATGAGAGGTCAAGATGTCATTTGAGAAAATCAAATCGACGGTCGAGAACAAATGTGGCAAGATAAATATTTTCAAAAATCAAGAAGATAAAGATTGCTTGATTTATGAGATTTGAAAAATCAAGAAGATAAGAGTTGGAGAAAAAAGCTAATTTAGAAAAATCAAGAATTTTCTCAATTACTTGATTTTTGGAAGATGATTACCTTTTTGAATTAAATTAATTCAAAATAAGGATTTTGTGTGATAATAAATAATTGTTTTCAGATTATTTACCAAAATGAACTACAGTCAAGAATGTGATATCATTTTAAATAATTAATTTATTTAAAATGAGGGAAATGTTAAATTTGGCAATTAAATAATTAAAGATAATCATTTAATTTAGAGGATTATTTTTTTTTTATTCAAGGGCTAAACACTTTTGACCGGAGCTATGAACCGGAATACAACCATTCAACAATACCACCCAAATGGGGTTTGAACCTTGGTGGCATGAACAACAATGCCACCTTTAAACCAACACACCATGCCAATACCGGCAAATAATTTAGAGGATTATGACCAATAACTAAACAAATTAATAAATTCATTTAATTATGAGAATTAGTGACATATTAAATAAATAAATATTTTTTTTATTTAATAATTGAGAAGACATAAATAAATGAGGGTAATTAAATAAATTATGAAATTTATTTAATTGTAAGAGGACAATAGACCCTTAGTGACATATTGAATAAATAAACATAATTTATTTATTTAATAATCATGAAGAATAAAGGAGATACAAATCAATTAAATAATAATCAATTATTTAATTAATAGTGGAAAGTGGACCAAGGACATAGTTAAATGTCATAATTATGCTAGGACGAAAGTGGTAAAAATAAAGCTTGCAGACCTAGGTCATTTTTAAGTGTCTACAATAACTATCTAGGGAATGTTGAAATTAAAATTGAAATTTATGTCAAATGCAAATGTGACTTTGATTGTAATTTTTCGTGATACTTGTTGCTAACATATTTTCTATAAATGGGATTTCAAGGCCAATTGTAGATATCTTTTGATGGTTAAGCAATTTTTGAGCTCATGTATGAGTAATTCTGATAATTTCAAACATAGAGAAATAGACTAGTGTTAAGTCTTAGGAATGTATTCATATCTATAATAGGCTTAATTGTTCTACAATAATAAATATATATGAATGATAATTGTAAGTTCTTGGATTAGTTTCTCTCATCTGTAATTTTTTCTTTCGAGTTATGAATAAAGGAATCAATGTTCATTTATTTGTCTTCAATCACTCTGATTGAATGTTTTATTTCATCTTTTTCTATAGTTCAAAGAGCTAAATAAGTACTTAAATGAGATCATAGATTTGTAAATGAAATTCAAGGATTTTTAAGAATTTTTTAATTATAGACATATCAAGTTGTGTTATAGTGTAATATACAATAGTTTACAAATACTTATTTCTATTTGCTAATGTATTACAATTTATTGCATATGTGAATCTGTCCTCCTTAGATAAGGGACTAGTCCATTTTTTTGGTCATATTTGATGTTAGTGAGCTACTTTTACTTGAAAAAGAACATAAATTATTACAACATTTTTTGACACACCTATAATTGCAATATAATGGCATGAAGTACTGCTCATTCCTAGGTGTAGGTACAATTTGTTAAAGGGTCTACCAAATCCTTAAGGAATTTTGTCTATTTGCATCTGTTAGGGATGTATCTATTTTTTTCAATGGTTGTGATAAAATTGCACGAGAGTATAGGTGATCCCATAATAGTGGTTTACAATTTTTGGCCAAACTGGACACTGAAATTATTATTTTTAACTAAATCTTCACATTCGAGCACCTATAGTGGCTAAACTGTGAGGAATTTGTAGATGGTGCAAACTAGAGTCTCATCAAATTTTTTCTGTAGATTCTAAAAATATTTTTTTCAAAATTTTTGGAATCAAATTGCACTTCTTTTTCCATCTCCCATGAAAATAATTTTTTTCAAAAAACAACATTTTCAAAAAGTGACGCACACTGTATAACGCATAACTTTTTTTCCATGAAGGATACAATTCTAATTCTTTCAAATTTAGATCTGTAACTAATATTTAGTGCTTCCACTTGGTTAGATAGTTTTCTATTGAACATTTTTTCCTTAATCAAGTTTCAAATTCAAATGAATTACAATTCAGACACAACGTGACTGTATAACACATAACTTTTTTTGTATATGTCAAAATTTAATTTAATTTTTTTTGTTGGATTAAGGACTTCAAAATCTGGTGCACTCATATTTTTTAATTTTTTTTTTTGATAATCTTCTATTTTTCCCCATGTGAAGAACAAAGAAATTCATTTTCGATGAAAAACCTATGTTTAATAAAACTTAGAAAACAAATACATAACAAAACAAAAACATATTAAAATTATATTCATTGGATAGCTTGTTCTGAGGAATACCATAATCATTTAAAATAAATTTTAAATGAATTCATTTGATTCCCCAAAATCTAAATCAAAAGTGATTTTTTATCAGCATTTTGATAGGTGTAAAGGAGACGCATTTATAGGTATGGTTTAAAACTAGCGAGGTTCTATCCAAGGGGGTTTGACCTAAGGTGATTTGATCAAACCCTCTTCAATTGGAATCCTTAAAATGGAACTTTTTAATGCTTAAATCATTATATTTTCTAAAAATATGTGATTTCAGCTAAAATTCGTTCCTCTCAAGAATTGTAAACCACTATTATGACAACACCCGTATCATATATATGTTGTCACGATCACCCTCTTTGGTTTCATAGAGCCCAAAGAGTAGAGGTCTAGCCTAGAAAGATAACACATATTCATTGGCCAATCCTTGTATATACTTATCATTGGATTCTAGAAAATCCATAGGTAAATTTTGAGATCAAGTTTTCTTCTAAGAAAATAACCAATAGATCAGTGACTTTGCTGGGGACATTCCTAAGTCTAACCTCTCTAGGTAGATCTAATACAATTAGAGTCAAATATTTTAATTGTTCTTCACTACTTGGAGAACAATTGGTTCAAATTTTCATCATATAAGTCACATCTAGTTTTATGCTTCAAAGTTTGGTTCGTTTCTATAGCTTGTGTTAGGTTATGTTCAAAGTCTTCTCTAATATAGAAAGTGCAACCCAAAAGTGTGATAATATTTTATTTCCCAGTATTCTAGGTAACGACTCTGAAGTGTCTTGTGCCAATGTGAGAATAAATTCCAAGAGAGAAAGTGAGAAAGAGAATTCTAAGATAGAATATGGCCCCATGAGGAAGACCAAATGCTACACAAAGAAGCATCCTTAATAGAAGATGGAGTCTGAGCATTCAAATGATAAGAAACCCACCTAGGTGAAGAAATGTGTTGAATCAACTAAGTCTACTAAACTTCCTGCTGATGCATCTCCTACTTTTAATAATGAAGTAAATAGTGCAAGCATTCATGAAGAAGCACATGAAGTTGAGGTTCCTAACGTAAATTAGGAGATTTTTCCCATTGAGGAAGTGTTTGATAATGAACTAGATGTCTCAAGAGAAGAAGGGTGGAAATTCTGGGAAAATAATTTTTTTTTTTGGATATTTCAACTCCTAGAGTTAGATCTATTTTTAATGGAGGTAATTTTAATCCCAAAGGTGAATTACCTAATGTAGAATTGCACACCTTCCCGTTTATGGAGAACCAACTAATCTTGCATTCTTTACCCATGAGCCAATTGAGTTTGGAGATATTCTAGAAGATGAGGAAGATATACATAAAGATATGCAAGCCTTAGAAGAGGAAGAACTTAGGTTTAAATAAGAACATAGGCTCAAGGAGTTGGAAGAAAAAGAGAAAAGGATGAAAGAAAAGGAAGATAGAATCAAGGATATGATGCAATAAAGAGATGCTCAGAGGAAAAGAATAGAAAACATGAGAGAAGAAGTGAGGAAAAAAGAAATTTGTGAAAATGCTTCTAAGTTTGTTGCTAAAATAACCCCTGATCCACCTAAGGTGACCATTCAAATTAGAAACTTTGCTGCTAATACCTATACCACATCTGTTGTAACCACCAAAGCCTCATATCTATCTACTACTACTAAGAAATCACATGTAGATAATGGGAAGAATCTCATTGATCAGCCAAATAAAAATACCTTTAATACCTTCAATACCAATACCAACACAAGTACCAATACTTCATCTATTAAGAGTTCCACCCAAAATGTTAATATTGATACTATACCCATCAACTAAACCCCAAAACCTTGAGATCTTGAGATTGCAATTAGAAAACGACCACTTATTGCAAGATTTGAAGAAAACTTAAATGGAAGCTTCAAATGCAGAAATAGCTAGAAAGATTTATTTTCTTAAGATCTCCATACCAAATCTAGTAGCTTCAAGCTCTAGGCATTCTAAAAATGAATCACAAGAGAAGAAGTTTGAGGGACATACTACCAGTGGAGGTGGTGGTGGAGATCAAGGTGGTGGAGGTGGAGGAAATGATTAAAATAAGAATTATTATGTTGGAGATGGTGATGGAAAGAAGAAAAAAGGTGGTAATAATAATGGGGATGGAAAAGGTAAGGATAAGAATCAATCTAATGACTGAAAAGATGATGAGCCAAGAAATTCTCATAGAGAACAAGCTATTAGGAGACCAATGCAAGTTGAAAGATATTAGTAGTTATGCTTTACTAGGATTTCTAGTTATCATAACCCATTTCCTCAAGATTTTAGGCCTGCTTTAGTTAGATTCTCTAGAAACAATGCCTTGAGTGGTGAGGACCACCTCAAATCATTTTCCAATGTCATGGATGACATTGAGGTCGAAGCTAAGGATGTAATGATGAAGTTATTAATGCACTCACTCATTGAGGATGCTAGAGAATGGTATAGGAGTTTTCTTGCTCAAAGTATTGGGTCTAGGAAGAGTTTAAGAGGTTTTTCAGAGAGCAGTATGGTGATAAAACTGACTCAAGATTCTTTCTAAATTATTTTAATAATATTTTAAAAAAAATTAATTATGGTGTGGTTGATTTCAATGTGATATTTCAAAATTCCATGAATCGTCTACCTCCTCATTTAAGATTAAATGATAATGTATTCTTGATGAATTATTTCAATTCCTTTGATACAAAGATGAGCTATCATCTACTAGATAAAAATCCTTAGACATTGAGAGAGGCTTATAAGATGGACATCCATATTGATAGTATCAGTAGGGAAACTAGAAAACGTGGGAGAAGGGATGAAGTAAAGAACCTCAAGAATTTAAAGAGAGGATAAAAGCTCTAGTGCTAAAGGAGTTTCTCTTGAGGATAAGATCGACAGTTTTACTAGTACTCTATAATATCTAAGAAAAAAAATTGATAGGAAAGAGAAAGGTCTAACAAATGAAAGGTCCAACTATCATAAGAATGAAAGACATCCTCGGTTGTAGGATCATCCATACAATACAAACTAGAATAATAAGAAGCCTATTCCTAAAAATCAAAAAAATGCTCAAAAAAAGGTTCCTCCATATCCACTACAAAAGAACTCAAGAAATTTTGTTGATGAGACCCCTTGGTGCATGGTTTGTCAAATGCTACATTCTCCTCATCAATTTTCAATTGCACAAATGGTTGAAGTGGAATAAGATGTACCTGAAGAATGTGATCAATCTAATGAGGATGATGTTGACATTAATATGATTATTGATGACTCTGATTTTTTTAATAATGAATGCTCATTTAATTTGGAGTCTCATGAAATGGATGTGGATGGTCAAAGGCATATGGCCAATACACATCACTAGAAAGTTCTCTCGAATGAAGATTTTGACAATGATAATGAAGTATACACATTGGAAGCAATTGAAGATAATGTGTCTTTGCGAATAGTTTCAAATGAAGAAATTGCAAGATATACAGTAGCCTTGGCTACTCAAGCTAGTAGCTCATATCACCTAAGGAACATAATAGTAGGTGGTGACTAGGGTAGTCCTACTAGTCTCTTTATCAAGGAGTATAATTCCAAAGGAAAAGATCAAAAGTATGATGGAAAAGTAGAAGTAGTCAAAGCTAAGGAAAGTAAGAGAGATAAAATTTGAGCTAAGAAAGTTGATAAACCAAAACCATACAGATAGCTCAAATCCCCTACTATGAAAATGAAGGCACAAAAGCTAAATTATGAAGTAGAAAGAAAATATTCCAAGCCTAGAGTAGAAAAAATAAAAAATAAATAGAAGGAGAGTTGTATAGAACAAGGTTTGATCCCAATTGAATTACCTAAGTACAATCCTATTGATATGTTTCAGTCCCTTTACTTGAGATGATGAGAATTGATGAACACAAACAAAAGTTAGTAGCCCTTATCAATGGTGCTACTATAGCCTATTCTAAATTAGTGGTGTCCACTCTATGCAAAGTGAGTGAAAAGGAGAAGAAAGATAAAGAATTTAAGGGGGTGATTACTAAGATCCCTCATTTTTTCTAGGGAATTTAGTCATAGCCTATCTTGGAAAAATAGACCCATTCTTCCTCACATTGATTGTTTAGGGTAACTTTTTGAAAAATTGTATCATTGATTTTGGAGCATCCAACAATATAATGCCAGCCAAGATCATGGAGGCATTGGGACTAAAATTTGACAATAACCATGGAAAATTATATGTTATGGACTCAAGGGAATCCCTGTGACCAGTGCAATTAATGAGCTTCCTTATAGACTAGCTTCTTATCTAGAAAAGGAATTCAAGATGAGTTTGGTGGTGGTAGATATCCCACATAACTATGGAATTTTGCTATCTAGGAAGTGGATTGATTCCATGGGAGGTAGTATGCAATGTGACATGTCTTATGCTACTTTCCCTATTGATGATAAAGATGTCCAAGTGGTTAGATAACTAAAAGTGCCACATATTCTAGAGCATGCTCTTGAAGATGATAAAATTATTTTTATAGATATTAATATCAATGAGTTTAAGGTCGCAGAGCTATGAAGAGAAAGTGATAGGTGGCCTACACCTATAGACCATGAAGTTATAAAGTTATTTGATAAGGATGGACTATGGAAAATGTGCTTTGATGGTGTAAGTTCTAAGGAAGGATCTGGTGTAGGTATATTGCTAGTGTCTCTTAGCATAAATACATACAAGTTTTCTTTCACCATGTCCTTTGTATGCACAAATAATATGCTAGAGTATGAAGCATAGTTACTAGGATTGAGGATGGCTGAAAAGCATGGGATAAAGAAGTTAATGGTGATTGTTGACTCTGAATTGGTGATATCTGAAGTGAGGTTCAAATATGCATGCAAAAATAATAGATTGAAACAATATAGAAATGTTGTATGAGATTCCATTGAATAGTTTGATGCCTTTGGAATAAACTGGATGGAGAGAGGATAGAACATAGTGGAAAACTTACTTGCAAACATTGCATTAAGACTAGATGATATAAATTTTGCAGGTATCTCAAAGGTTGAGGTAAAAGCAAGGTCATCAATACTTGATAGTGTACATAATTGGAAAATCTTCAATGATGATGAAGATATTTTGAAATTTTTGAAATGTGTTGATGAATATTCAAAGGTCAGGAGATTGACTTTGGGGCATTTGTTGAAAATGTTGATGGTAAGGATACAGTCTTTGGGAATGAGGTTATTCAACTAAAGACAAACAAGATTCACAAGGGCCTTGTAGCACTAGAAATGGTCTTTGATTTTCAAGACAAGAGAAAGGTTAAAACAACTGCCTCCCATCCAAAGGACTTGGAAGAAGTGAATTTGAGGACTAAAAATTCCCCTAAAAAGGTATATGTAGAAAATAAGATGAAACCTAAGATCAAGGTAATGATGATTTCCTTATTGATAAAATACAAACATTCCTTTTCTTGGTCATATGATGACCTAAAAGTATATAGAGAGGGATTATTCCAACATGAGATTCCTCTGAAAGAAAATGACAAGCCTTTTAGGAAGAAGCATAGACCCATTAATCCAACCTTAGCTTCGAAAATGAAAGAGGAATTGGTTAAGCTAAGGGATGCTGACATCTTAAAGCCTATTCGGAATTCTTCATGGGTGTCTAATCTAGTGCCAGTTAGGAAGAAAAATGGTGATATAATATTATGGGTGGATTTTAGAAATTTGAACATATCATCATTAAAGGATAACTATTCACTGCCAAACATGGAAGTGATGTTGCAGAAGATAACTAGTTGTGAGTTACTGTCCATGATGGATGGTTTCTCTAGATATAACCAAGTGAAAGTAAAGGAGTTTGAGTAGTATAATAATGCATTCACAACTCCATGGGGAACCTATGTGTATGTAAGGATGCCATTTGGCTTAACCAATGTAGGTGAGACTTTCCAAATGGCTATGGATGTAGCCTTTTCTAATTTTGTTGACTTGTTCATGGTGATATACTAGGATGAATTGATAGTTTACTCCAAGAAAGAAGAATAACATTGCATGCACTTGGAGAAGATATTCATCATGGCCTTAGAATATGGGGTCACACTAAATCTGAAAAGGTGTGCCTTTGGGGTTACTAAAGGAAAATTGTTGGGGTATATTGTGTCCAAAGAGGGAGTGAGGATTAACCTTGAGAGGGTAGCAACCATAGACAAGATTCCCCAACCAAAGAATGTTAAAGGCATTCAGTCATTCTTTGGCTAGATCAACTTCTTGAGGATATTTGTAACTAACTTTACATATATAACAAGACCTATTTCCAAAATTCTATATAAAGGAGAAAAGGTGGTTTTTGATGCAGGAGCACCTAAAGCATGTATTTGCAAACATTCATCATTTGAAGCTTGGTTATAGGAGGGACTAGGAATTAGGGGTAATTTGAGTCATTTTATGTTAAATAAGGTCTTTTAAGACTGTCATTGATGTAATTGGTGGTTTTAGTTCTAGTTTGGTTGAAAAATGCAAAAAGTTGTATAATGATGTAATTGTTGTCAACAAATTGTCAAAAAAATGAAAAATTGAAGAATGTGAAGGGTCTAGGTAGTTGTATGGTTATTTATAGGAATTTCATGGGTATTTCTAGATTGTAATATGTATAAATGGCCTCTTAAAGGCTCGAGGAAGGTTGTTGAAGAATTTTTTGGAGAAGAATTCAATTAAAGAATACAAATTTCAATTATTTTTTTGAGTTTTTATTATTTTTTGCTTGTGTACAATTGTGTACAGCAAACTTTGGCTTCTTAATGGTTTGAACATGTTTTAATAAGGTTTTGGCCTAATCAAAAATTAATTTTTGATTATTTTTGGTGAATTTAGAGCAATCTAAGGACAGATCCCTTGAAATTGGTCAAAAATAGGGAATTAGTGTTTTGAAGGTTAAAATGTAATGAATAGGAAATTCCACCTTCTATAGTTATTGTAGCTAGGTGGAATGGGCCTTGTTAGTTTATAATTAGTTCTAGGAAGGTTTGATTGACGTTGAGAAAGCTTTGAGAGAGAACTTCACACTGCATTGTTGTAAAAATTGAGTTTTAGGCCTTAGAATCAAGGCTAGAAAGAGTGAAATGATGCTTCGGGAAGAATACTAGGCATAATCCCTTTAAATTTGTGTTATTATAAGTATTTAGTGATATCTAGAAGGTCTAAGTGATTAGAAGTGGTCATATGTGTGAGGAAGGTTGAAACCCTAGTTGGAAAAGGGTGAAAACAAGTGAAAAAGAGTGGTTTTGTGAAGGAAGTGTGTATGAATCAAGAGGGAATCATAATGTAATGTTTTTTTGAGAATTTTCAAGTAAAATGATAGAGGATTGAATTGGTTTTTGGCTTGAGAGTGGTTTGGACATAGGACTTTCAATAAGCCCTAGTTGGAATGGTGAAAAGGGAGGGTTTTCAAGAAATAAGCCTGAGTATGCATATGGTGCCTTGAAATTTGATGAATCATATGTTTTGAGGGAATTTATAAGAAATTTTTGTGATTTTTGGAGTTTGTGATAAGCTTAGAGATAAGGTCCTTTGGAAAGTAGGGCGGGCTAATTGGAGCCCGTTTTAGCCTAGAAAGTCAATTTGGGTATTGATAGTCTAAAGAAACCTATGGTGGATTTGAGATATGATTTATAGCAGGATAATGGGTCCCTAAAAGTGTAATCCATTTGTGATTTTGGGTGGTTGATTGTGAGGAAAGATCCAAAAATAGGTCTAGGAATCCTACTAGGTGAATGGAAGCTTGAATGGTGAAAGTGAAAACAAAAGTTCTTGAGGCTTTGAAAGTGAGTTAACCTTGTTGGATTGGGAAATTTAATCTTTTTAGATGCCTCTTGGTGTCTTGGAAAATATTTGAAACAATAAGAGTGTGTTGGAGCCTTTGGGTGCCTAGTTCACTGAAGAGACAATTAGTGTTTTGAGAGACCTTTCAAAGATCAAATTGTGGATTCATGTTACAAGGTGGTTGATGTCATCCCTACCACTGCATCAAGTGGTATCAAAGCATAGCAAGTATATTATTGAAGGTTATTTTTATAAAAATATAGTTGGAAGATGGAAATTCAAGTCAACATGGCAAAAGAAATCGATGAAGCAACACAAAGGAATGCAATATTCAGGACCAACATCAAGATCCAAGGAAAGGTATGTATATTCATGATGATTCATTCAGGTAGTTTAGACAATTTGGTATCTCAAGAAATGGTTGACAAATTTCACTTAGAAAGGATACCTCATGAGTCACCTTATTCTATTTCTTGGGTGGATGGAGAGTGTGCTTTGTTGATCAAGGAACAAGCTTGTGTTGAATTTCATATAGGTGCATACAGAGATAAAAAAAATTGTGATGTTGTGCCTATGAGTGTGTGCCATATATTGTTATGAGTTCCATGGATGCATGATAGATTTTCTCTATATGATGGAAGAGAAAATAGTTACAAGATAAAGAAAGGTGTTACTTTGACTTTGATTCCTTTGATAGAAGAGGATAAGAAATAATGCAGGACAAAGAGAATATTAATGCAAGGTAGGAGAGAGGAAAGGAGACATAAGAAGAGAAAAAATGGTGAAGAAGTAGCTACTAGAAGGAGAGAAAGTGTTGATAAGGAAAGCATAGGTAGGGGTGTTGAGTTGAAAGAAGAAGAAGATGATAGATGGAGAAAGAAAGTTGAGAGAGTAAAGACAAAGGGTGAAAGGACTCTGAAAGTTGAAAAAAAGTTTGCAAAAGATGATGAACATAAGAAAGGGACTGAGTTTTCTTAAGTAAAGGAAAAGGAAGTTGAGAAACAAAAAAATGATGTCAAGGCAACAAAGGATAGGTTTGATACAATGGTTTGTGAAAAAGGAACTTGGGACCAGGAGTTCCTACAAAGAGAAAGAGATATTAGTGTAGAAGAGTTGCCTAGGGAAAGGCAAGAGTGGCCTAGTGAGGTTAGTGAAGAAGAAATGTAGTATCCATTGGAAGGATAGAGTAATGAGAAGCAACAAGAGATTGATAACATGGAAGATGAGATGCAACAGATAAAGATCATAACTCAGAGAGGTCTTGAAGACTAAGAATATCAAGAGAGAAAAATTAGTTACAGTCAAGGAATCTAAAAGGATGATAGAAATCCATGACGGGATTGAAAATTTTGGGAAGATCATGATTGGGGAAATATTGTGTCATTTGAAGGCAGATAAGAGTGATGGACCATTGACTATTGAAGCACAGTGAATCATGTGTCAAGAGGTGCAGAGCTAACTAAGGTAGCAGGACTGATGCAAAGTCTGAAGGTGAAGGATGTAACGCCCATCATGCAAACCCCAAAGGACAAAACAATGCACACCTTTTTTTTTAAATAATACAAATTACACATAATTATGAACCATCAAACATAATTACATTACACATTAACAATTTAACATTGAGTCCTTTGGGGCACGCGAGGTCACATCACATAAAACCAACTCATAATGAAAGATTACACATGAGGCTAAATGACTTAACTAATCTTACATCCATCATAAACATTACAATATCCATTTTCAAAAGATAACCTACATAATAAATAAGCATAAGTATAAATACATCACATGATACCATCCATAATAAATCTCATAAATCATGAATGGTTACAAGGTGCATATACAACACATCATCTTTTAATACATTACAAGTTCACAATATAAGAAATACAATAAAACCTCCCATACAAGTGGGATAAATACATAATACAAATAATCTCTGAAATACAAGATGAATATCTAGTACAAGCTCCATCTAAAAGATACTATGAAGAATGAATGTTGAATGGGAACCCAACAGGTGTGGAGCACATTCCACCCAACCATATGGGTTTTAGAAAAACTCACCCCCTATGCTCAAAGGTGACAAGGAAGTAACTACGACCATCACTGCCATTAGACTAACTCTAATAAGAAAAACATAGTATAATAACTCCAATAGCAACATCAAAAGATTGCATAGGTCATAAATGACAACTACCAAGAATCAATCATAATAAACATAAAGCCATTAAACTCATCATAGATAAATCAAAGGAAACAACCATAATCACTTTCCAAGTAAATCCAACACAATAATCATAATACACTTCCAGAGGCAACCAAGAAATAAGCATAAGAGAAACTAGTGGAGAGTGTCATCAAATAGCCTACATGGGTTATCCTAGCCCTTCCTCCAACATGAGGCAATGACCCCCATCTATGGTTATCCTAGCCCTTCCTCCTACTTGAGGCATCGGCCCCATAGGGTGACTCATGCAGAGCCATTAACCTCTCCTGAGGACAAGGTAATGACTTTTCCAACCACAACCTTCTCAATCTACCATTAGTTTGCGATATCCCTAATGGATAGATGAGGTATCCAAGATTATCTTATTATGTTATTACTACCCATCCCCCTAAGTTCTATTATTAAGTTTTCACTTGTTAATCTAACTCTTGCATGGGTTATCCTGAGCCCTTCCTTCTTTTGAGGCACCAGCCCCCATGAAGAGCCACTCTCCCTGGAGACCCCAAAACATAATCAAAAGCAAGGGTTGTACCAGAAATAACAAGGCATTAAATCTCAATAGATGACATGTAAGGCATTACCCTTCTTGTAAAAAGCACACAAAAGAGTCAACAAAATCTTGTACAACCCTTTCAAAATAATGATACCAAAAGCTTGCTCAACTAAGAGCACATAACTAGAGAAACATCAACTAACAAAATATTTCATGCCTCTGGAGGTCTAATGTTTACAACAACCCTAAGCAGGTTCGTAAAGCAATCTAGGTTCCCACATCATAAAAGCCAAAATGATTACCCAAGGAAATAAAGAAGTCCAACTGATTTAGAAAATAGAATAACATAATAATTTTCACCCAAAGTTAAATAATTCATTTTATTCCATTACTAAACCTCCCTTTTCCTTTATATAATTTTTGCAATAAAATTTCGATAAGAATTGTAATTTATAAATATAATTTTTCCTTTTCCCTTACAATCACAATTATAATTTTCATACTCATAATGAAATCAGTATATATATATTTAAGTTTTATATATATATATATATAAATAAAACATATAAATACATAAATATTCCCTTATTTTATATGCTTAATTTTTGGGTTACCCCCAAAGTTAAAACATGATACACACACACACACACACACACACACACACACACACACACACACACACACACACACAAGCACACATATATAATATTAAATGAAACTACAATATAAAAAAAAAAAAAAAACATTAAAAAAAATACGGCGATTTCAATAAAGTCATTCGGCCATTACCAGGCCGCAGCCATCCAACTGAAGGGATTGTGCACAACAATCTTCAAGGCTGTTGTGGGCAGCCATAAAGGTTGCAGAAAGGGTACGCGGGGGGGAGGGGGGAGTACGGCTAGTGTCGTCCCTCCCCAAGATTATTCAATCAATTTTTATTTTTTTTAATATTAAAAAAAGAAAAATCATCTTTAATCCACCCGAATAATTTTTGATTCAAACAAATATATAAAAATATATGAATCTCAATTTTTTTGTTAAAATAATATGCAAATATATGTATATATATATAGATATGTATATCGTTCAATAGATATATAAATATAAATATATATATATATATATATATATCTATTGAACGATATACATATATATATATGTATATATATACATGTACACCAATATAAATACAAGTTTTCAAAATAGGGATAGAATTACTTCAGAACAAAATATAGAAATGTAGATACTCTAAACTATTAGTATTTTCCTCATATCAGACAAAATTTCTTTTAAATTGGTGAGAGAAATTTCATATTGAATCCCCAATTTTTATATATGTATATATGTTTAAATATGGGTATCCATTGGGTTCAGAGAGAAACTAATTTTCTCATAATATTTTTTTTAAAAAAAAGATCTAGAACATTTTCAGAGATTCAAACAATAGATTTTTCCCCAATTATTTGTTACCCAGAAGATTACCCAAAATCCCATAATACTTTCTTTTCCTAGAATAATATAATTGTCATTTCAAATTTAACAAAAAGAGAAAGAGCAATTATGGAACTTGGAGTCATGAGCTTGTCGAGAAGTTGATGATGAAGCTTTCCTTGATTCAAACTAGCCTTTTCAAAGAGCTCCCTTTTCTTCTATAGAATGTCTCCACCAGATTTTCTTGATCAATTTTCTAATCTAATATTTTAATTGAACAGAGCCTCTCCTCCAGAACAATGAAAGAGCGAAACAATTAAACAGAGAAAACACCAAAGGATCCAATTTTTCCAGAACTCATATTTTGAAGCTTCTGAATCCATGAAATTCTCACAAATTTTCTATTAAATAAAAGATATCTTCTTCTTTTTGAAAACTCATAAATCAAAATTAAAATAAATTTTATAAATCCTTACCAGCCTTTTAGCCAAAAACTTAACATTCATTGGTCCTTTTCTTCTTTTCTTTCTTTTCTTGATTTTTTTCTATTTAACAACACTTTTTGTTTTAATTTTTTATTTTGCAAGTTTTACTTGCAATTCACACAATTTAATTTATTTAATTAATTTATTTAATTAATTATCTTCAACATGTTATTTTAATTAATTTATCTAAACACCAATTTTAAATAATTTAATTTACACCATTTCATTTATTTATCTTTAATAAATTACATGGCTTACAATTTAAAAGTTTCCATATTTTAATGTAACTATTCCAATGCTATTATTACATTTATTAAAATCATTTAATTATTTAAATGACATCATACTACACACCAACGTAAAATAAATATCAAAATTACACTCACACAAAACCACTATTATAAAATGCAAAAACAACAAAGGTCAAAGACACACAATACCACGAAACATAAGATGGGTTGACAAACTTGGGATGGGGTGACTTCCTTGTCATCTCTGTTTCAACTTCATGTTTGTTGGGTTAAATTGACGCTTGCCCTGTCCTATTGAAGTAGGTGGAATTGAGACTTTGTTCCTACAATTCCTACATACAACAAGGTTGTGTACAACATGTATATATATATAATCAAAGCATCACATCATGAGAAGGAATTGTAGCGTAGCAGGGTACTCACAAATGAGTGGTGCTACAGTGTCCCCTCACCAAAGCTATAATTACAATTACAACATCAAGTATAGAATAACATTGCTAAAGTAACTGATCTCATCACATCATCATAAAATGGTTACTAATCTAATCCATCACAATAAACTACTGAAATAAAATTAAACATCACCCAACCAAATGTAACCATAATGTCATATCATAATATCCATGTCATCTATTAAAAGTAGCATAATCATCAAGCAGTCTAAACTATTCAATCCACCAATTCAAAAAATAAATAGTAACTATCAAAGTCTCAATGTATCAAGCAAAAACATAGAAAGATATCAAGTCCAACAACAACATGAGGGGTATTACATCCTCCCCATCATGAATTCGGCTTACTCCTAGAAGCCAGTAAATAGGTAAGGATAGGATTCCCTGATACGGGAGGCATCCTCCCATGTTGCTGAAGTCTCATCATTGGGGTCCCACTAGACCTGCACTTGTAGCACGACCATGAGCTTGAGAGCTAGCTACCCATCCTCGACCTGTAGAGAATTCCAATCAAGTATGTGAGTAACATCAAGAAAATATGACCTAAGGACTGAAACATGAAAAACATCGTGAATCCGCGATAGACTGGGTGGTAAGGCCAGGTAGTAGGAAATAGGACCAATTATTTCTAACACCTCAAATGGCCCTACAAAGTGGGGCACAAGGTTACATCCCTTTCCATAATGAATAGGGATCTTTCATGGATGCACTTGAAGAAACACTCGATCTCCAACTGCAAAATGTCAATCAACTTTGTGTGCATCAGCATACTTTTTTTGCTTGTCTTGAGTTGTGACAAGATTCTCTTGGATGCGAGCTACCTGCTACTCCATATCATGAAGTATTTCAGGTCCAAGGAGGATCCTATCCTCTAATCAATCCCAGTTCAAAGGGGTATGAAAAGGATGGCTATATAAAGCCTAAAATAGAGCCATGTTGATTGAATTATGATAACCATTGTTATAGGAAAACTCGACCAAGTGTAGATAATCTTCCCAATGTGGTTGTTGGTCCATGACATACATGTGGAGCATATCCTCAAGCACCTGATTGACTCTCTTAGTATAACCATCTGTCTCAAGATGGTAGGCAAAACTAAAGTTCAATTTAGTCCCTAAGGACCCCTACAAAGATGTCCATAATGCAAATGTGAATATCGGATCTTTGTCAGAAATGATTCTTTGCGGTATCCCATGCAATCGAACAATGTCTTCCATGAGCACCCTGTCCACCACAAAAGTAGTATAGGAAGATTAGATAAGAGAGAAATGAGCTACCTTGGTTAGCCTATCAATAATGACCATGATAGTGTCGTGCCGCCTGGAAGACATAGGCAAGCTAACAATGAAATTGATAGAGATAATGTCCCACTTCCATTCAGGAACAAGATGAGGCTGTAACAAACCTGTTGGATGATGATACTCAACCTTAACCCTCTGACATTCTAGACATCTAGCTACAAAATCATTGATATCACACTTCAATCCTACCCAAAAATATAGTGAGCGTAGATCCACATACATTTTCTAAACTCTAGGATGTGCCGAATAAGGAGCTCGATGGGCTTCAATCAAGATTAGGGTGTGAAGACCCTCTGTAGGAGGTACATACATTTGTCCTACATAGTGCAAAACAACATTCGAATCCAATGAGTATCCAACAAATTTTCTTTCTAGAGTTCTACTTGACTCAATCTCAGATTTCACTGCTTGATACCAATTTTTCAAAGGAAGAGCTGCAAGGATCTGACTCCTTAAATCAACCTCAAGAGCCACAGTAGAAATCTCATGTTTGCATCGACTCATCACATCTACCACCACATTCTCTTTGCTCTAGATATATTTATTTTACTTCAAAATCATATTTGCATAAGAATTCCATCAACCTTCTTTGTCTTGCATTCAGGTTTGGCTACGTGAAGATGTATTGCAGACTACGATGATCTGTATGCAACTCGAACTGATGCCCTAAAGGAAGTGCCTCCATCTTACCAAAGCATGCACAACTACAACCAACTCAAGATCATGTGTGGGGTAGTTCAGTTCATGATCCTTAAGTTTCTATGATTCATAAGCAATCACTCACCCTTCTTGCATCAAAACGGCCCCTAAGCCTTCTAAAGAAGCATTCGTACAAACAACAAAGTCTCTTGTTGGATTTGGTACTGCTAAGATTGGTGCACTAGTCAGATTTTCCTCAAGAGTTTGGAATGCTAGCTGACATTGATTGGACCAAAGAAATTTCTTTCCCTTCCTCTAGAGAGAGGTGATAGGATGTGCCATCCTTGAAAAGCCTTGGACAAACTACCGATAATAGCGTGCTAGTCCCATGAAACTATGAATTTATGAGACATTTGTGGGTGTGGGCCAATCCACAATGGCTTGAATCTTTGTAGGATCAACTGAAATTCCCTCACCTGAAATCACATGGCCCAAATATTGAACTTCAGTCTTATAGAAGTCACACTTTGCTAGGTTGGCGAACAACTAATTATCTATTAAGCATTGCAACACCTGTTTTAGATGCCCCTCATGTTCTTCCATAGACCTGGAATAGATCAGAATGTCATTGAGAAACACAAGTATGAATCTATCCAAGTATGTTCATAACACTCCACTCATTAAGCTCATGAAGACTAAAGGTGCATTCATTAACCCAAATGACATCACAGTGAACTCGTAATGTCTATATCGAGAGTGAAATGTTGTTTTATGAATATTTTCATCCACAATCTACAATTGATGATATCCTGATTTGAGGTCAATTTTAGAAAATACCTTTGCCCCTTTTATCTGATCAAAAAGATCATCAATTTGGGGCAAGGGATATCGGTTCTTCACCATTACTTTGTTCAACTGCCTTTAATCAATACATAAATAGATAGAACCATCCATCTTCTTTATGAATATCACAGGTGCTCCCCAAGGGGAAACACTTGGGCGGATAAACTGCTTATCCAAAAACTCCTCCAATTGTAGATGGAGTTCTTGAAGTTCCTCCATTGTCATCTAATATGGAGCTTAAGATATCAGCTAAACTCTAGGTACTAGATCAATCTTGAAATCTATATCATGTTTTGGTGGCATACCAGGTATCTCACCAAGAAACACATCATAAAAACTCCTTAAGGAGAGGGTAATCATCCAATGACACCCCTCGACTATCCTCTAACTCTAGATCACTCATAGATACTACAAAAAGCTGACAACCCTATCAGAAGTACCTTTTAAGGTTCATAGCAGAGATCATTCACAATGAGATGGGCCTTTGAATGCCCACAATCTCCACCTCCCTTCCAAACTCATCAATGCACCACATTGCTTTATGGTGATAGTCTATTAGGGCATGGTGTGCACTCAACCAATCCATACCCAAGACAACATCATATGAGCCAAGTGATAGGATATAGAGATCCACTTTAGTTGTCAATGCCCTTATATTTAGACTACAACTCTGCACAAGCTTCTCTACAACAAGCTTTGACCCTGAGGCCAATTCAACCTTCCTTTTAACACCTTGACTAGTTGCCACTAGTCTACATCGCTCAACTACTAAAGGAGATATAAAAGAATCAAATGCACCAGAATCAAAGAGTAGAGAAATGCCAGTGTTATGCAACACACCTAATGTCTCAATGATGATGCTCTAGTGGTCTTCCTGTCAATTATCCACTATCACAAAGACATGATGTTCTCTCCCTACATCACCCACTGTCAGCTCTAACCCAACTAGTCTCTGATTAAATCCTAAGGTGCTCTTTTTTGGACACAATCTAGTGATATTCCCTTGCTTCCCACATGAGTAGCAACTAGTACCTCTACCAAATTCTTTGCCCCCTAATGGAGCATTTGACTATTGAAAGCTTCCTTGACTCAACACTAACTAAAAACTAGGTGTAGGCTACTCAAAACACTCCTAACAAGCTTAGTTCTAGTTCTGATCCCTACAAAACTAAGAGTTTTCATCCTGCTAAGAATGAGAGTTTTTATGCTTTTGTTGCAATTGTTGTTGTTGATGCTGCTGCTGCTACTAACCCCCTTTAGAGGGTGCATACATGTTCCTAGAAGATCTTGCAGCTTGTGTCTAACCTCTATGAGTTCTAAAACCAGGTGTAGGTGCACTACCAATATGCACTTCAATGTGATCACCCAAGGCCATGGCCAAATTCTCCTCTACCAAATGAGCCTTTTCAACTGTAATTTCCATCATCTTCAGTTTGAAGACTCACACACCACCACTAATTTAGGAATTTAAGCCTCAAAAAAAATGTTGCACTAACATCCCTTCATCATGGTTGATCCCTACATACTGCTTCAATCTATAGAAGTGACACTCATACTATTCCATAGACATCAACATTTGCTTGAGGTCATGAAACTCATCTGCCTTGTGTTGCCTCCAATGATCTGAAAGGGAGTGAGCCATGAACCTATCCAAAAATAACTCCCATGTGACCATGTTGATATCCAGATGTAACTTTTATTCTTCCAACTGCCACTAGGTGGATGTGAAGCCTCACAGATGCATGATTGTGCATCAAGCTTTGGTATTGCTACCATAGGGGTGCATCGTGAATCATCGATCTAAATCAATTAACCATGTTTCTACTTCCAAACCTCCTCTAGAACCATCAAATGTAGGTGGGTGTGCTCTCATCAAATTTCTCATATGACCAGCTATCAATGCATCCTGATCTATCATTATTTTCCTCTGCCTCGGTGACCTTTCCCTTTCTCTCTCGACCCACTGCTCCTCTTTCCTGGGTCCTAACCGATCAAGAATCTCTCCCACAATGTGCTACAACTGTCCATCTAAACCAGGCTATTTTGGGTTCAGACCACCACCTAATGGATTGCTTTGAGGACTCTTTCATTCCTCATGTTCTAAACCGTGGGAACTAGGAGCTGATGGAATTTGTCAATTTTCTCTAAGACCAACACCACATTCTCTTCCTCGACCACATCCTCTACCTTGAGGCATATTTATACGCAACAAGATAAAGGTACAAGTGAGCTCAAGAGTCAAATGAAAAGGTTGCCTAATGGACATAACTACCCAAAGACCCCCAACATTTACAAACCTTGGCTCTAATACCAAGTTGTAATGCTCGTCGTGCAAACCCCAAAGGACAAAACAATACACACATTTTTTTAAATAATAAAAAGTACACATAATTATAAACCATCAAACATAATTACATTACACATTAACATCTTAAACATTGATTCCTTTGAGGCACACGAGGTCACATCGTATAAAACCAACTCATAACAAAATAATACACAAAAGGCTAAGTAACTTAACTAATCTTACTTCCATCATAAACATTACAATATCCATTTTCAATAGATAACCTACATAATCCATAAGAATAAGTATAAATACATCACATGATACCATCCATAATAAAACTCATAAATCATGAATGGTTACAAGGTGCATATACAACACATCATCTTTTAATAAATTACAAGTTCACAATATAAGAAATACAATAAAACCTCCCATACAAGTGGGATAAATACATAATATAGATAATGTCTGAAATACCAGATGAATATCTAGTACAAGATCCATCTAAAAGATACTGTGAAGAACGAACATTGATGGGGAACTCAATGGGTGTGGAGCACGTTCCACCTGACCATGTGGGTTTTAGAAAAACCCACCCCCTATGCTCATAGGTGACAAGGAAGTAACCATGACCATGAATGACATAAGACTAACTCCAATAAAAAAAAAATAGTACAATAACTCCAATAGCAACATGAAAAGATTACACAAGTCATAAATGACAACTACCAAGAATCAAGAATAATAAACATAAAGCCATTAAACTCATCATAGATAAATCAAAGGAAACAACCATAATCACTTGCCAAGTAAATCCAACACAACAAACATAATACACTTCCAGAGGCAACCAAGAAACAAGCATAAGGGAAACTAGTGGAGAGTGTCATCGCATAGCCTACATGGGTTATCTTGGCCCTTCCACCAACATGAGGCGTCGGCCCCCATCTATGGTTATACTGGCCCTTCCTCCTACTTGAGGTGCCGACCCCATAGGGTGACTCATACAGAGCCATTAACCTCTCCTAAGGATGAGGTAATGACTTTTCCAACCACTGCCTTCTCAATCTACCATTAGTCTATGATAGCCCTAATGGATAGATAAGGTATCAAAGATTATCTTATTATGTTATTACTACCTATCCCCCTAAGTTCTATTATTATTTTTTCACTTGTTAATCTAACTCTTGCGTGGGTTATCCTAAGCCCTTCCTCCTTTTGAGGCATCGGCCCCCACAAAGAGCCACTCTCCCTGGAGACCCCAAAACATAATCAAAAGCAAGGGTTGTAGCAAAAAGAACAAGGCATTAAATCTCAACAAATGACATGTGAGGCATTACCCTTCTTGCAAAAAGCACACAAAAGAGTCAACAAAATCTTGTACAACCCTTTCAAAATAATGATACCAAAGGCTTTCTCAACTAAGAGCACATAACTAGAGAAACATCAACTAACAAAACATTTCATGCCTCTGGAGGTCTAATGTTTACAACAACCCTAAGCAGGTTCCTAAAGCAGTCTGGGTTCCCACATCATAAAATCCAAAATGATTATCCAAGGAAATAAAGAAGTCCAACTAATTTAGAAAATAGAATAACATAATAATTTTTACCCAAAGTTAAATAATTCGTTTATTCCATTACTAAACCTCCTTTTTCCTTTATATAATTTTGCAATAAAATTTCAATAAGAATTCTAATTTATAAATATAATTTCTCCTTTTCCTTTACAATCACAATTATAATTTTCATACTCATAATGAAATCAGTATATATATATATTTAAGTTTTGTATATATATATAAATAAGACATATAAATACATGAATATTCCCTTATTTTATATGTTTAATTTATGGGTTACCCCCAAAGTTAAAATAGGATATACACACACATATATATATACATATATATACATATATATATAATATTAAATGAAAGCACAATATAAAAAAATAAAAAAATAAACATTAAAAAAAAAACGGTGATATCAATAAAGCCGTTCGGCCATTATCAGGCCATAGCCGTCCGACTGCAGGGACTGTGCACAATGGTCTTCAAGGCTACTATGGGTAGCCATAAAGGCTGCAAAAGGGTACCGAGGGGGGTGTACAGCCAACGCCGTCCCTCACCAAGATTATTCAATCAATTTTTTTTTTTAATATTAACAAAAGAAAAAATGTCTTTAATCCACCCAAACAATTTTTGATTCAAACAAATATATAAAAATATATGAATCTCAAATTTTCTCTTAAAAGAATATGCAAATATATGTATATATATATATATATATATATATATATATATATATATATATATATATATATATATATATATATATTTATGTATATCCTTCAATAGATATATAAATATATCTATATTTATGTATATATATACATGTACACCCATAAATACAAGTTTTTAGAATAAGGATAGAACTTTCTTAGAAAAAAATACAAAAATGTAGATACTCTAATCGATTACTATTTTCCTCATATCAGACAAAATTTCTTTTAAATTGGTGAGAGAAATTTCATATTTAATCCACAATTTTTATATATGTATATTTGTTTAAATATGGGTATCCATTGGGTTCAGAGAGAAACTAATTTTCTCATAACATTTTTTTTTTAAAAGGATCTAGAACATTTTCAGAGATTCAAACAATAGTTTTTTCCCCAATTATTTGTTAGCCAGAAGATTACCCAAAATCCCATAGTATTTTCTTTTCCTAGAACAATATAATTGTCATTTCAAATTTAACAAAAAAATAAAGAGAAATTATGGAACCTGGAGTCCTGAGCTTGCTGAGAAGTTGATGATGAAGCTTTCCTTGATTCAAACCAACCTTTTTGAAGAGTTCCCTTTCTTCTATAGAATGTCTCCACCAGATTTCCTTGATCAATTTTCTAATCTAATATTTTAATTCAACAAAGCCTCTCCTCTAGAACAATGAAAGAGTGAAACAATTAAACAAAGAAAACACCAGAGGATCCAATTTTTCTAGAACTCATATTTTGAAGCTTCTGTCAATTTCCCATCCATGAAATTCTCACAAATTTGTTATTAAATAAATATATCTTCTTCGTTTTGAAAACTCAATAAATCAAAATTAAAAGTTTTATAAATCCTTACGAGCTTTTCAGCGAAAAACTCAACATTCATTGGTCCTTTTCTTCTTTTCTTCCTTGTCTTGATTTTTTTCTATTTAACACTTTTTGTTTTAATTTTTGATTTTGCAAGTTTTACTTGCAATTCACACAATTTAATCTATTTATTTATTTTATTTCATTAATTATCCTCAACATTCTATTTTAATTAATTTATTTAAACCTCAATTTTAAATAATTTAATTTACACCATTTCATTTATTTATCTTTAATAAATTACATGGCTTGTAATTTAAAACTTTTCATATTTTAATGTAACTATTCCAATGCTATTATTACATTTATTAAAATCGTTTAATTATTTAAATGACATCATACTACACACCAACGTAAAATAAATATTAAAATTACACTCACACAAAACCACTATTATAAAATGCAAAAATGACAAAGGTCAAAGACACACAATACCACTAAACACAAGACAAGTTGACAAACTTGGGATAGGGTGACTTGTTATCTTTGTTTCAACTTCATGCCCATTAGGTTAAATTGATGCTCAACCTGACCTGCTGAAGTAGTTGGAATCAAGATTTTTGTTCCTGCAATTCCTACATATAACAAGGTTGTGTACAACATGTATATATATAATCAAAGCATCACATCATGAGAAGGAATTTTAGCATAGTAGGGCACTCGTAAATGAGTGGTGCTACACTATCCCCTCACCAAATCTATAATTACAATTACAACATCAAGTGTAGAATAACATTGCTAAAGTAACTGATCTCATCACATCATCATAAAATGATTACTAATCTACTCCATCACAATAAACTACTAAAATCAAATTAAACATCACCCAACCAAATGTAGCCATAATGTCATATAATAATATCCATGTCATCTAATAAAATAGGATAATCATCAAACAATCTAAACTATCCAATCCACCAATCCAAACAATAAACAGTAACTATCAAAGTCTCAACATATCAAGCAAAAACATAGAAAGATAAGAAGTCCAAAAACAACATGAGGGGTATTACATCCTCCCCCCCATGAATTTGGCTTACTCTTGGAAGCCAGTAAATAGGTAAGGATAGGATTCCTTGATATGGGAGGCATCTTCCCATGTTGTTGAAGTGTCATCATTGGAGTCCCATTAGACCCGCACCTACTCAATATCCTTGCCTCTGAGGGTGATTTTCCTGTGCTATAGCATGACCACGGGCTTGAGAGCTAGATACTCCTCCTTGACCTATAGAGCATTCCAATCAAGTATGTGAGTAACATCAGGAAAATATGGCCTAAGGACTAAAACATGAAAAACATCGTGAATCCGCAACAGACTGGGTGGCAAGGCCAAGTAGTAGGGAATAAGACCAATTCTTTCTAACACCTCAAATGGCCCTACAAAGCAGGGCACAAGCTTAGAACCCTTTCCATAACAAATAGGTATCTTCCATGGATGCACTCAAAGAAACACTTGATCTCCAACTGCAAACTATCGATCAACTTTGTGTGCATCAACATACTTTTTCTGCCTATCTTGAGCTACGACAAGATGATCTTAGATAAGAGTGATGGACCATTGACTATTGAGCTGATAATTGTCTTGAGCTAGGGAAATATTGTGTCCCTTGATGTAAAATAAGAGTGATGGACCATTGACTATTGAAGCACAGTGAATCATGTGTCAAGAGGTGCAAAGGTAACTGCGGCAACGGGACTGTTGCAAAGTCTAAAGATGAAGAAACCTAGGAATGTAGAGAAGGTAAAGGAAGAGAGTGTAGAGCAAGTCAAGATAGAAGAGAATATAGTGATCCATAGAGAATGGCTCATGACAGTGGATAAGTCTGGAAAGGCATGTGAGGAAGTTGTAGTCCCCTTGAATGGTGAAGAAGAGAAGACAAAGAGGTTGAGTAAAGTCTCCATGTTGAAAGAGACTAGAGCTGAGGAGTTGTTAGTAGTTGGCCAAGTGAAGGTGAAAGAAAAAGTGTTGGAAAAGTCTCCAAATGAGATGGAGAAGAGAGTGAATGATGTGGCTAGGATAGTGAATTTCCCTAGGTTGACAAGAGCACTAATGTGGAAGTTGTATGCTTTTGTGATAGAGGTTCTAAGCATAGGGAACTTGAGGAAGAGTGTAAAGAGAAGAATTAAAGGACAGAGAGTGAAGGGAGTCATGTTACTTCCTTGTGTTGATGATTATGTTGATGAGGATCAAGTTGTGGGTTAAAATGAAGAACAACCAAAGTGTAGATTATTTTACAGTGAGTAAAGAGGAAGAACAAAGCAAGTAGACATGGATGAAGTTGATCAAAGCTAATTAGAGCATAGCTATGCAGATCCAAGAAGGCAAAGCAAGAAGAGAAGAGCACATGAGTAGGGACAAGTCTAAACCAAAGGTACAAAATGAAGAATTTGCAAAGAGAATCAAAGGTTAAAGATCAAGTGTTGTTGCAGGTTCAAGCATGAATACTTCCAAGGGACTTGGAAGAAATCTTAAGGTGGGGTGTATGGTGCAAAAGCACCTAAAGAATGTATTTGAAAAAATTCATCATTTGAAGGTTGCTTATAGGAGGGACTACGAATTAGAGGTAATTTGAGTAATTTTATGTTAAATAAAGTATTTTAAGACTATCATTTATGTAATTGGGCTTTTTAGTGTTATTTTGGTTCAAACATGCCAAAAGTTGCATAATGATGTAATTGTTGTCAACAAATTGTCAAAACAATGCAAAATTGAAGAATGTGAAGGGTCTAGGTAGTTGTATGGTTATTTATAGGTGTTTCATGGGTAGTTTTGAATTTGAATATGTATAAGTTTCCTCTTAAAGGCTAAAGGAATGTTGTTGAAGAGTTTTTTGGAGAAGAATTCAATCAAAGAATACAAATTCCAGTCAATTTTTTGAGTTTTTATTCATTTTCTGCATGTGTATGATTTCGTACAGCAAGGTTTGGCTTCTTAATGGTTTGAACATGTTTTAATAAGGTGTTAGCCTCATCAAAATTTAATTTTTTAGGAGTTTTAGTGAATTTAGAGCAACCTAAGGACTGATTCCTTAAAATTGGTCAAAAATAGGGAATTAGTGTTTTGAAGGTTAAAATGTAATGAATAGGCCATTCCACCTTCTGTAGTTACTGTACCTAGGTGGAATGGGCCTTGTTATTTTATAATTAGTTCTAGGAAGGTTTTATTGAGGTTGAGAAATCTTTTGAGAGAGAACTTCACACTGCCCTATGGTAAAAACTAAGTTTTATCAAGGCTAGAAAGAGTGAAATGATGCTTGGGGAAGAATACTAGGTAGAATCCCTTGAAATTTGTGTTATTGGAAGTATTTAGTGATTTCTAGAAGGTCTGAGTGAGTAGAAGTGATTAGATGTGTGAGGAAGGTTGAAACCCTAGTTGGAAAAGGGTCAAAACAAGTGAAAAAGAGTGGTTTTGTGAAGGAAGTGTGTATGAATCAAGAGGTAAGCATAATGTAATATTGTTTTGATCATGTGCAGGTAAAATGATGGAGGATTAAAGTGGTTATAGGATTAAGAGTAGTCTGTACATAGGACTTTCAATAAGCCCTAGTTGGAATGGTGAAAAGAGAGGGTTTTGAAGAAATAAGCCTTAGTATGTGTATGGTGCCTTGAAAGTTGATGAATCATATGTTTTTAGGGAATTTATAATACTTTTTATGGTTTTGGGAGTTTGTGATAAGTGTAGAGACAAGGTCCTTTGGAAAATAGGGCTAATTAGAGCTCGTTTTAGCCTAGAAAGTCAATTTGGGTATTGATAGTCTGAAGAACCCTATGGTGGATTTGAGATATGATTTGTAGCAAGATAATGGGTCCCTAAAAGTGTAAGCCATATTTGATTTTGGATGGTTGATTGTGGGGAAAGATCCAAAAATAGGTCTTGGAATCCTACTAGGTGAATGGAAGCTTGAATGGTGACAGTGCAAATAGAATTTCTTGAGGCTTTGGAAGTGAGTTAGCCTTGTTGGATTGGGAAATTTAATATTGTTAGATGCCTCTTGGTGTCTTGGAAAATATTTGAAACAATGAGAGTGTGTTGGAGCCTTTGGGTGCCTAGTTCACTAAAGAGACAAATTGGTGCTTTGAGAGACCTTTTGAAGATAAAATTGTGGATTCATGTTACAAGATGGTTGATGTCTTCCCTACCACTACATCATTTTGGAGTGAGGGTTTTATTAAGGAATTCAATAGTATAAAGAAAGTTGTCAAGGAGGCCCCATTTTTAAGGACTCCTAACTTTTCTAGGCCACTACAAATCTTTTCATTTACATCATTTCATACTATTGTTGTTTTTTTGTTATAGAATAATGAAGAATTTTTTGAACAACCAATTCCTTTCTTTAGCAAATAACTTCAAGCTATAGAGTTAAAATATGATTTAATGGAGAGGAAAGCATATGCACTTGCTAAGGCTATGAAGAACTTTAAGGCTTATTTTGGAAAAGGTGCCTTAGATTTACTAGCTTGATCGACTTCTTGCAACAATTGTCTTTGTTTCTCTATCAGCTAGACAACTCTTTATTGGTAGGATCTTATTCTTAGTCCTATCAATGGAATTGTGACTCTCTATTTAGTGTGGTGTGTTCTATCAATGGGAATTGGTCACTTTGATGGGACTCTCTATGTTGTCTCCCCAATACTTTGGTGTGACTATTTTTGATGAGACAATGTGTTATCAATGGGACTCTACCTTGTGTCTCCCCGATAGATCGATGGGATGAGGTGAGCATGTTGGTGGCTCTCATCAGTGTGACTTGGCCTCATTGGTGGGAATCTATATTGAGTTCCTCTGATGACCCAATAGCTATGGCATTGTTGAGATGTCACTAAAATTTGGAACTTTGGAATTGTCAGTCGTGGGTTTTGAATTTTGTGAAACCTCTGAATGACCGATCATGATGTCAAGGAACTTTTGAAATTCAAAACCTCAAGTTGGGAGTTAAGAGGTTTTGGAAACCTTTGACTTAGCAACCACAAAGACAAGTAGATAGAGATGGGGACCACATGGGACAAGCTGATAAGCTATAAAGTGTACATTGGTGAGAATTCTTTGTATTAATGGGAGGTGATATGATGTATCCTTGATATGGTGATGATTGAATCAATAGCTTGTGAAGAATGAGGGTTTGGTCTGGTAGATGGCATAGTAAATAAAATTATATTTTAAATACTCTAGTGATTTTGATCTTTATGATGGTGAAATATATTGCAGAGGTGATCGAGATCATATCAGATCATATGGAAAATAGAATGCATGAAATGCTTTATCAGATTCTAGGGATAACATAGAGAAAATTTGGGAAAATTTGGCATATGGTTTCTAGTGTTGTCATTGATGGCAACTGAAATCATCTTTATGGTTTGCAAATCTGCATCTAGTCATACCAGTAGATAAAGTGAAATATTGTGTTATTGGTAGAATAATTGAAGAATAGGATATCTAGTCAGTTAGTTAATTTGTCTACTTCACTGGATCATCATTTTGTGTTGTGGACCCTTGGTATTGCTTGTTGAGCATGTATATAATCTTATTACTAAATTTTGTGGTGTTGCATTACTTGCAATACGAGCTTGGAGGTCTGGTAGGATGTTTTCTATCTATTTACTCATTGTAGCCAACTCAGTGAATGTGGCCCATTGTGGATGTGTAAAGTGGAATTATTTTTAAAAAAATTATGTTCAAATATTTAATTATGGGTCCTAGCTATAATCTAGCCAACTTGTTTGGGTGTGCATCAAAATTGTTGATGTTTTGGGCTGACAATTGATAATATTTCCAAGTCTTATTAAGGCCGACCTATAGTGACTTTATTTCTAGATGCATATATATATAAGAGATTTGATATATCATTTGATATATGAAGGAGTGTGGTGGTATTTTGCAATCATCAGAAAGAGTGATTAGGTGATTATGCACAATTTCACTTGTGCATTAATATTTTTGTATTATGTTTTGTGTAGAGCAGAGCAGAATTGTTAAATTAGTCAGAAGGACCATATATTATCTACATAGATTAATTCGAACTATAATCAGGCATTGTGGATGTTATTTCATCAATTCACTCTTTTGGATTTATTTCAAATCATTGTAGGGCAGTGAGCCCATATTTTTTGAGCAGTGAGCTCTAGGTAGTGAGCCTAAATGCAAGTGCATTCCCATTTTGTATTTCTCATTTTGGGTATACTCATTTATATTGAGGATTGGCCATCCACCATGGATTTTCCCCTAAAAGGGTTTCCATGTAAAAAATTTGGTGTTATGGTGTTGTGATTATCTTCTTTCTATTGATGCATGTTTCTTTTGTTGAATGGTTAAGTTAAATAATAGAATAATAAAGTTGAATTTTTGCACAACATTGATTCACCCCCCTCTTAGTTTTGCTTGTTTCCAACATATGCAAGTTGGATGGTGGTGTGTGTGGTTTGAGAAAAAAGGAAATTTTTTGGTGAAGGTTGTTCTATGTTGTATGATATACAAGCATTGAAATAGTGTGAGAGAAGAACTGCAATCTAAGTCTATGAAAGAGTATAATCAAGGGAAATCTATTCTGTTGAAAATTAACACTTGAGAGTGGAGTCTGTAACTTTGTATGTAATTTTTTTTACTAAAATACAAAGTGGCTTTACTTGGTGTGTGGGTTTTTTCTACTATAAGGGTTTTCCCATGTAAAATTGGTGTTCAATTATTGTGTTGCTTAAATATTATATTCTCATGTTCTGATGGTGTGCATCTTAATGTTTATAACTTGATTTAAATTAGTGGTTTTTGCACTTCTTTCATTAGGATTTTTCATTTGGAAGGTGTTTCTGCACTATGCTTTCCTTACAAGTGGTATCAAATCCTAGCTATTTGTGTTATCCTTGTGAGTAGGGCTAGTTTTTTGTGCTAATTCAGTTTAGTGGGATTCTTGTAGATAAAAATGGTTGTCTTGTTTACAGATTGAGATAGCAAGCACATTAGGAAGAGTATAAATTGGAAAGTTCAATGGCATAAATTTTGAGTTGTGGAAACTCAAAATGGAAGACCTATTAGTGGATAGAGATATTTGGAGTACTGTTATGGGAACAATACCATTAGGTATGAAGCAACAAGATTGGGACCTCAGAAATAGAAAAGCTAGAGGGTTGACAAGACTTTGTTTGGATGATTTTGTTCTTCTGAATGTCCATGAGGAGAAGAATGCATGTTCTTTATGGAAGAAACTTGGTCATATTTATCAGGGAAAGTCTCTAGTGAATAAGTTATACCTTAGGAAGAAGTTATACTCCTTGAAGATGGAAGAAGGTGCATCTATAGCAGACCATCTAAATTTATTTAATATGATTGTTGCTTAGTTGGCCTCTATGGGTGTGAAGATATAGGAGGAGGATCATTGTATTCTTATGTTATGTTCCTTACCTAACACATGGGATCATCTGGTGATAGCTATTGGAAGTACAACAACCACTTTAAAGACAAAAGATGTGGTTGCTTTTTTATTGTCAGAAGAAATGTGGAGGAAATATTTTGAGATGGCCAAGGAGGCCCTTGCTATTTAGGGTAGATCAAAGGAGAGAGGCAAGAAGAAAGAAAAGAAGTCTAAATGAAAATCTAAAGGTAGATCAAAGTCTCTAGGAAAGAAATCCAAGGTGAAATGCTAGAATTGTGGGTAGAGTGATCATATCTAGAAGGATCATAAAAAGAAGAAAAAGAAGAAGAAGAAATCTTTTGACAATGATTCTTCTCAAAATTATGCAAATTCCTTCATTGTGGCCTTGGAAACATAGGCATTAGATGATATCTAGTTGATTGACTCAAGAAAATATTTTCACTTGACATCTCACAGAGATTGGTTCATGAAGTATGATAAGTATGCTAGTGGAAAGGTGTACCTAGCAAGTGATTCATCTCTTAAAATTGTTGGTAGTGGAAGAGTTATGATCCAATTCCAAGACAGACTCAAAGGAATTGATGGCGTACTACACATACCAGGTTTGGCTCATAACCTACTTTTTGTTAGTAAGCTAAATGATGTTGGTATGCAAGTTTCCTTCTTGAGTGGAGGCTGTAAAATGACTAGAGGTTCAATGGTGTTGGCTAAGGCTACATGCATAAGCACTCTATACAAGTTGGATGCATGTCCTATTCAATGTAATAGTGTCTTTGTAAAGTCAAGCAAAATTTCTTGTGTAGAGAAGGAGAACGAAGTTCCTCTGGGTGAAAATTGTTTGGAGGTGAAACTCCTAGTAGAGAAAACCATACTGTGGCATCATAAACTCAATCACATAGGAGAAAAAGGCTTAAAACCCTTGAAGAATAAAAACATGGTAGAAGGGATTGATGATTGTAACCTTAAGCTCAATTTTTGTGAACATTACATTTATGGAAAGCAACACCATGTTTCATTTTATTCTAGTCCTCATAAGTCTTCTGCTATATAGGATTATGTTCACTCTGATGTATTTGGTCCAATAACTGCTCCTTCATTATCGAATTCTAAATATTATGTTTTTTTTATTGATGACTATTCGAGAAGGGAATTTGTGTACTTTATTAAAAGTAAATCAAAAGTGTTTAGTCGATTTAAAGAGTTTAAAAAATTGGTAAAAAATTAGACTAGAAGGAAAATAAAATTCTTAAGGATGGATAATGGCAGTGAATTCTATTCTATAGATTTCAAAAGGTATTGCAAAGACCATGGGATTAAAGGGCATGAAACTACACCTTATACTCAATAGAAAAATGAAGTTGCACAAAGGTTAAACAAGATACTAATGGAAAGAGTGAGAAGTATGTTGAGAAGTGTTGGTTTGAAGTAGAAGTTTTGGGTTGAGGTTGTGGCTACAACATGTTACTTGATTAATCACTCACCTAGTTTGGTTCTTGTTGATAAAACACCTTTGGAAGTGTGGTTTGGCAAGAATCCCTCTCTAAGACATATTTTTGTCTTTGGTTGTCAGGCATATGCATGTGTTAAATGAGAAAAGATCTTAGTATGAGAAAAAGGTTGTCAAATGTATCTTCATAGGATATGGAATTAGCATGAAAGGATACAAGCTTTGGAATCTTGTTACTAAGAAGGTTTTGTACAACAAAAGTGTAATATTTCATGAGCTGAAACCTTCTATAGCTGATCCACATTTAGAGATAGAAGAAAAGGAAAAGAAGAATGATGTAGTTGACACTCCTCTAACACCAAATAAAGAGGAACTACAAATTCAAAGTGTACCTAAAACTAAGGAGAGATCTAGTGGCTCTGATAGTTCTGAACAGGAAGAATAACCACAACATCAACCTCAACTTGTGAGGAGGTCTACACATGAGAAGTGGCAACCTGAAAGGTATGGATTTTCCATATTGGATTCAAACTATGCCTATGCTTTGATTACTAGCACTGATGAGCCTAGGACTATAAAAAAGGCTATTAATATTTCTAATTTACATTTCTGGTTGGAAGCGATGAATGAGGAAATGCCATCATTGAGAAAGAATGAAACTTGGGATTTGGTAACTTTTCCTGAAGGTCAAAAGCTTGTTGGCTATAAATGGGTATTTAAAAAGAAAATTGGTCTAGATGGAAATTTTGAGAAGTATAAAGCTCAATTGGTCATGGAAGCTTATTCCTAGGTGGACGGAATTTATTATAGAGAAATATTTTCTCCTATAGCTAAGCTAACATCTATCAAATTTCTATTGTCACTTGCAGCTACGTATGACTTAGAGATTGAGTAGATGGATGTGAAGACAAAATTTCTTCATAGAGATCAAGAAGAAGAAATTTATATGTCCCATCTTGAGAATTGTTGAAAAAGGTAAAGAAAGTCTAGTTTGCAAGCTAAAGAAATCTCTATATGGTTTAAAGAAATCACCTAGAATGTGGTACCAAAATTTTGACATTTGTATGTTGTCATTGGGATTTGTGAGATCAAAATCAGATCATTGTGTGTACTACAAAACTATAAATGATCATTTACTTATTATTGCCCTATATGTAGATGATATGTTATTCTTTGGGAATAGTAAGGGTATGATTTTTGATTTAAAATATTAGTTGTTAGTATAGTTTGAAATGAAATTTGTAGGTGCATCAAGGTATATTATGGGTATGGAAATCAGAAGGCATAGGGGAATTAGAAAACTTTGGCTCATCCAAAGTAAGTATATTAATACTATCCTTGAGAGATTTAGTATGACAGATTGCAAGCAATTATTCCAATGTTGCAGGGAATGAAGCTATTTCTTAAAGATTTTTTGAAGTCTCCTACCAAGATGGAGGAAATGAATAGGGTGCCTTATGCAAGTGTAGTTGGAAGTTTAATGAATTCAATGGTTTGTACTAGGCCAGAGATTTCCCAAGTAGTGGGAGTACTTCGTCGATTTATGACAAATCCAAGAAGACCACATTGGGATTTTGTGAAAATATTTTTTAGGTATTTGAAGGGTAGCTTTGAGTATACTTTGTGTTATCATGGAAAGTTGGTTAGATCATAGAGGTCTCTTAACATTCGTGGGTATGTGGATTCTGACTGGGCAGGGGATGTTGACAGTAGAAGATCCACCAGTGGATACATCTTCATGTTATTCAATGGTTTAGTGAGTTGGATGAGCAAGTGATAGTTTATAGTCACTTTATCTACTATTGAGGTAGAGTACACGGTAGCAACACATGCCTATAAAGAATCCATTTGGCTTAAAAAAGATTGTTTTGATGTTGGGTTTCATGGAGCTTCCAAAATTTTGTGTGATCTTTAGGGATCCCATGGTTCTGGTCTACAAATTAAACCCTTATCCTCATGATTTGGACAAGGTTTTGTCCTTGAAAACCCTCAGTTGTTCTAATTTCATGTTGAATTGCTCTTCCCAATTGTTGGTAGCTTAATTCAAAGCTCGAGTCATCTTATGCATCTACCCACCGATGCTTTTGGTCTAGAGCGTCGGTCACCTAGTCGGCCATCAACTTTAATTGTTTCCTAAAGTCAATTTTTAATTTTCCCCTAATGAATTAAGCTTAAGTCATTCATCCACAATGGTCAAATCACCACTAGCCTAAAAATGGCCCCTTATTTAATGTTGACCTCACCATGTGCATAGGTTTTGAGATTCAAGATCGTGGGAAATGATCTAGGTCATACCTTATCAGCTCATGAGAGATAAATGCCAATTAGTTATACAGTGTGAGGACAACGAGATGAGGACATGTGTCCTTATATAAATGTGGGGCCTAGTCTCCATTGTCTGGCTTATAGCCCGTGGTTCTAAACTGATGGTGAAGATTAAGTATGGGGAATGATCTCCACCATTCCCCACTGGCTCACAAGGAGAAAATCAACACCTTTTAAGGGCTACGAGATCAATGAGATCTCGACATGTGGATTAATCCACATAGTTTCTGAGATGAATGAAACTTGTTGATAGGTAAATTTCTATCTGAGTTAGATCAACGCCATTGGTGGGAGATAAGTGAACTAAGCACTACTAGAATTCAAATCCAATTAGCCCAATGTGAGTCCCTTGATCTATCATCTCATCAAATGATCAATGATTGACATTTAAAATTCATAAACAAGCGTGCAATATCCATTTCATTTTGCAAATAGAGTGCATTAATGAAATACTCCTTGTAGGAGCATTCAAATTGATCTCCGTGTGTGTGGAGACTTAATTACTAGAAATCATGAAGTATGATTTGTAGATTTTCATGCACTTGAGAAATAAATGGTTACAATACGCATGCCAATGAATTGTCTAGTTTTCATGTGTGTTATCATCACATCACTCAATAAATATAGCTTAAGAATTAAATTACAATTTTCACCATTACAATTAGTTGTCAATTTTTCTAAGTTCATGCACAGAGCCCAGGTTACGAGTGTAGATTTTCTAGTAGCAGAATGAGTAAGGCTAGAACTTCATCTATCCTAGTGCGGAGGTCTTCTAGGCTCAATTTACAAGGGTATAGTGGTGAAGACCTAGAGCATACATAGAGCACTCATAAGGATGTCCATGGTGAGGAATCTTCACTTGTGGTTACCAGATGTAGCTGTCGACTAAAGGGACAGGTTGCGAGCTTAGAGATAATGGGTGCAAAAGAGAAAGAATCTATTGGGCCATCAAGAAAAATTCAGAGAAAAATTTGATATGGTCATGGTTCTTTTGGATGGCAGAACTCACCCATTGATATTATAGAAAGCTCGTTAGATAGCAAAATGGAGATGAACTCTGGCTATCACTAGCATCTCATGACTCTAGTTCGAGTTTCATCCCCTAGAGGAGAGGTATTATTTGTACTACCTCTAGCTATCAAGACTTTGAGTGGGTGAGATGGTGCAGTGCTGAAATAGGACAAGGGTGAATAGGGATTTGATGTTTCTTCTCCATCCTTCATAACAACACAAAGTGGGCATGTGTACTATAGATCATGTGCTAGTGGCGATAAGTCTTAGGGTTGCTAAAAAGGGTGGTGCGTGCAATAAATTTTTTGCACTGTTTAAAAATTGTTGTGGTGGTTGCTCTCTCTGCATGTGTGGCTGATCTATTTGGGGTGTTTAATGTTGACTGTATGTTCTTGCGGAAATGTGGATATTAGACTAGTAGCTTACCTAGTGGCCAAAGGATATTTTTGGAAGCACTTTACTTCTCCCTTTTGTGGCTATTACAAGGGTGATTTCCCCATTTTGACAAATGATTGCTGATTCTTTTATGGGGAATTTCGAAATGCTATTGAAATTTGAAATGAAATGAAATTTTGTAATGTGGTATGCATTTTGAGCCTGAGGCTTGTCTGCTCCCTTGTTCTACAAAAGGGAATTCATAGCTCATTTGCAAGGGTTCTAATTTTTGGTATGATCTTTTGAGTCTTTTAGGTCCAATATACAACAAGGGTAGGAATTAGAAGAATACCAATGAATAAAATGGTCGAATTGTCTTGGTCTTTTGAATTGTGCATATGTAAATCTTAAATAGTTTTATAGCAATTACTAATATCAAAAAAAATTTAAAGCATAAGGCATTTACTCTCCTTTGTAAATTATCTTGCAATTTTTGAATAAAATATCAAGCATATTTTTTTCATCTTCAAATGTTTCATTTGAATGCATGTCTTTATTTCTACTTTGGTTCAATTAATCAAGTAAATGCTTAAATGAAGTCATGAATTTGTGAGAATTTATAAGGATTTGGTAAGAAGTGATACTTTGTGCATAATGAGTTTTCATAATGCAAAGCTTTATGAAGATAGTCCATAATTATCAGAATTAAAGAATTTATATATAACTAGTTGTAAGATGCACAACTCCATTATCCAATTGATGAAGGTACTAGTCTATTTTTCATGGTATTTTTCATTCAAACAATAATAATGTTGTGCTAGGTTGTGGATTCAAGGTTAGAACACAAATCTTCTAAAATTTACCTATCATGAGGTGTATGTGTGATGTATTTCCTTGTTCTTGGTAAATTGATGGTTATTTGCTTAAAGATTAGCTAACCTTTGAGTGAATTACATTGTTTATCCATTATAGGAACTCATTTTTGACTTGATGTGTCATTCATTGTGATATTCAAGTGAATTGTTATTAGGAACACCCTCCTTGGTCCCATAGAGCTTAAAGTGTAGAAGATTCTAGTCTTCAATTGAATCTTGTTAGTTGGCCATTTATTGTAAGGGTATTCAACATGGGAGTTGGCTACTCTTTAGATATTCACTTAGGTGCAATGGAAGAAAACACCAAGAAAATGGTGACACTGTTGGGGAAATTCTCATTTTCCAAGCATAGATATGAAATGTAGAGTAAAGTGGTGATGTAAATCTGAACATCTTGTTTGGATATTGGAAAATTCTTGAACCTAGTATAGAATTTGAAGGTAGCAAAGATTAGAGGATACAAATGTGAATGTGTCCTATTTGTAAAAGAAATTTCACCTCATTTGAAGTTTAGTCCTTTGGAGGGAGGTGTTGACTTTGACTCAAAAGAACTTGATAAATCATACATCAATTTCTAGATCTACAGTTTTAAAGGAAAAGGAAAGTCAACCGCTGAAAATTACCAAGTATTCTTATAGAATTTGAGGAAATTTGAGCATATTATGAATAAATCAAGATAAATTTCCCATGCTTGAAATGTAAATGTCTCCCTAATAGGTGAATTAACACTAGATGAGGGAATATTAGTGGTACTTTAACATTCTCTTGTGTATAAGTTGAAATATATGCATTATGATAAAAGAAGCATGTCATATTCTTAGATCTTAGGCAACATTTGTAAGGAATACACATGGTAGATGCTTAGGATTATGTTTGTAAGAGGAATTGAGGTAATATTATATAATTGCATAGTATATTCTAAATTCCTTTTCAAGAATTAAAGGTGTGTTTTTTATTTATGCCATTTGGTGTAAATATGGAAAAAGGTATACAGGGTGAAAAATCCTTGTCCCACCAAGGAAATTTTAGTAATGATAGGTACAGGGCCCTCAACTTTAAAAATATTTGTGGATATCCAAATATTGCACCACCCAAGATTAGGGAGAAAATACCAAAGTTTAATGGTGACAAGTTAGAATCAACAAGAAAGTATGTGCAAGAATTTTCTGATGTGATGGGTGATTACGAGATAGATTTTGAAGATGTGGTCATGAAGTTATTTGTTCAATCACAAGAAGATGATGCAAGAGACTATGTTTTTTCTTGACATTGTCCTATGTGCATTTCTAGAATGAACTTAAGGAAGTTTTCATGGAGGAATTTGTTGAAAGGATTAATCTAAGTGTTGCAAGGTGGAATTTCATGGAGATTTCTAGAAGGAAGAATTAATCCTTTCCTTCAACCTTATATTTGCAAAGTTCATAAGGGAAATCCTTGAACATATGAGACCAAATGATGAAAAAAAATTGGTTGTATATTTAGGAGAATTTGATAGTAAGATGAGCTTCTTTTTAAGGGATAAAGAGCCTGCTACCTTAGAACAAGCTTACCAAGAGGCTGTGAGTATCGAGAAAATTTTGAAATACTCAATCATGAGGGGACTTGCAATTGCTAGCATGGACAACTCTAATAGAATTTAGACTATTGAGCTGAGTCAATCAAGAAATAAAAGTGTTTGTCAAGAAAAGGAGCCCATGGATGTTACATCTGCATTACTCCTACGAGATATAGAACATGAGCAAGCATCAACCTCACATCAACCAAGGTCAGGAAGGGTTGATTTAATTATTTCTATTAGAAAGTTGTATGAAATGAAGAGACATGTAAATGAGTCACCATATGACTTGTTTTCAAGGTTTTTGGATGTTCTGATGGAGATAGCCAATATTTTTAGGCCTAGTGATTTAATATGCACTGATTTGTTTTGTGAAGCTTACAAATAAGGATCAAGCCAATGGCCTGAAAATCTAAAGCCTCATAGTATTGATCAGGTAGTGGATTAGTTAAACACTGTGAAAGATATTGAGCATAGTCATATGCACCAAGTTGTTTCCCATAATAGGGGCAACAATCACCATAATGAGGAAAACCAAAGGCTAGGATTGATAGATCAAGGAGGAGTATCAGATTCTAAGCAACTAGCTATTGAATGTTGTCATTTTACAAGAAACATAGAAGCAGACTCATGTAGTAGTGATGAGGATGAAGATACAAGGTGTGAAGAGAAGGAAATAATGCCGAATTATCTTCCTTGGGATGTCACAGACTGTGAGCAAACACAAGAAGAACATGATGAAACTTCACAAATTGATTTAGCTAGGAGTAATGATGTACTAGTTATTGATGGGAATGCACTTGGTCTCAATTATATAGCACAAATGAGGAATCAAAGTGATGAGATTGAATTTGGTCAATCCTATATTGAATATGAATCTTCTTATGAGGTGGAGATGGAATATCTTGCTTCTAGTAGGGGATATGATAATAGACTTGAAGGGGTGTATTTCCTAGGTAGTGAAAAACTCTCCTCATGTGAAGAATTTGTCGAATGTGGATCAATTTTTATGAGTGCAAATGATGAAGAGGATATTGAGAGTGTTTTTCTCTATTCTTCAAGTGATTACACTAATTTTGAATGCACTAATGATCAAAATTATTGGGATCTTGAAACTAAGAAAGATGAGACACATGTGACCATCATGAAGGTATGAAAAAATATTTTTTTTATGAACCTACACTAGACAGTGACATCATAAATAATGACTCCTATTGGTGTAGAAGCAATCCTCTTTTTGAAGATAATCCAAATGAGTATCTAGCAAGTACTACTAGTGAGTGTGTTGTGGGTGGAACAAGTAGGAGTCAAGCTGAGGTTGAGGTAGGTAATTTTACCTTTGAAGATGTCAACCCTTACTTCATAGTTTCCCAACTAAATGAAATATGTGACAAATCAAGTATAGATGAATTGGTTTACCAACTTGTTATTGAAAAAAATGTCCATGACAAGCATCAAGAGAGTGAATTATGCTCACTAACATCTAAATGTGATAATGGCTCACATGATAAGGAAATCGAGGATTGTGATGTCAGTTCTAAATTTAATATCACTATCAAAAAATATGTAGGTGATTATGGTGATTTTCCTATGGTATCTAGCTAGATGTTTGAAAAGATGGCTGAAGTGTCATCCACCCATTTTTTATATGATATTAGTTTCCTTGACATTAAAGGAGATTCACTCTAGGGTGATTAGGAATTAAATCAAGATGAATGCATGAATGCTCATGCAACATCATTTTATGTTAAGGAGAAGGAATTATTTGATGATTCTATTGAATATATCAATATTGCAGGACTATTTGATCCATGTGATAAGCAATTTGAAGGTGTGGATAACCTGAGGAATGATGTTGGTCAATATGAAGCTACATTGGAATTTTTTTCTGATGCTCCTTACATTATGGATCTAATTATGAAACTTCTTTCGTCCCATGAAGATAGTACTTGTAACAAGTAGGTTGAAGGTATGCCTAATTTTGTGTTTCCTTTCTCTTGTCTTGTTAATGATTGGCCAAGTATGAGCCAATGTGCCTATGCGGTTTTCAAATTTGATGAACAAATGGGATATGATGCCACATTTCATGATTGTGTGGAATATGAGGGTTTTATTTTTGTTGTTCAACTCAATGAACCTATGGTGGAGAAGGTTGATGAATGGGGAAATATGACATCAATAAATGGCCTCGATCATGATGAGGTTGATCGTCAGAAATTGGACAATGCCCATGCGGACCCACTGCTAGTAGAGTAGGAATATTTTTTTTGACAGAGGAAAGAATTTACCCTAAATTTTGGGGGCTAGGAGCCTCCAGTTATGGAGAGAAGCGCAGTGTTAAAATAGCTTCTCATGAAAACAAATTGCAATGTATATTTTGTGAATATTGTACATAGGTTGGTTTGGTGTGTTTTCTTTCTATTGTGTCTGCTCGCCTTGTTTGGGCATGCTTCTGGGTTTTGGTGTTCTACCCTAGTCTACTTCAACCTAAGATCTGGATTCTTACTATACCTACTAGGGGTATACATCCCTGAGCATGAGCCATTGATGGAGCTTCCAAATTTTTTTGTGATCTTTGGGGATCCCATGGTTTTGGTCTATAAATTAAACCCTCAACCTCATGGTTTGGACAAGATTTTATCTTTGAAAACCCTCAGTTGTTCTAATTTCATGTTGACTTGCTCTACCTAGTTTTTGGTAGCTTAAGTCATCTCTTGAGCCATCTTATGCATCAACCCGCTAGCCCTTTTGGTCTAGAGAGTTGGTCACCTAGTTGGCCATAGACTTTAATTATTTCCTAAAGTCGGGTTTTAATCTTCCCCTAATGACTTAAGCTTAAGTCATTCATCCACAAGGGTCAAATCACCATCGGCCTAGCAATGGCCCCTTATTTAATGCTAACCTCACTATGTGAGCAGGTTTTGAGATTCAAGACCACAAGAAATGATCTCGGTCATACCTAGCCAGCTCACAGGCAATAAATATTGGTTGGTTATGTAGTGTGAGGACAACAAGATGAGGATGTGTGTCCTTATACAAATGTGGGGTCTAGTCTCCACTATATAGCTTATAACCCATGGTTCTATATCAATGATGAATATTAAATGTCAGGAATGATCTCCACCAATCCTTGCTAGCTTGGAAGGAGAAAATGAACGCCTTTTAAGAGCTACAAGATCAACGAGATCCTGACATGTGGATTAATCCACATAGTTTGTGAGATGGATGAAAACCATCGATGGGTAAATTGCTATTTGAATGGGATGAACACCATTGAATAGAGACAAGTGAATGGAGCATTGCTAGAATTAAAATCTAATCAGCCCAACGTGAGCCATTTGATCTACCATTTCATCAAAAGATCAATGGATGACATTTAAAATTGATAAACAAGCACCTGATAGGTGTTTCATTTTGCAACCAGAGTGCATTAATGACATACTCCTTGCAAGAGCAATCAAATTGATTTGTGTGTGTGGAGACTTAATTGTTGGAAATCATGAAGTATGATTTGCAAATTTCCATGCACTTGTGAAATAAATGTTGATAATATGCATGCCAACAAATTTCTTAGTTTGCATGTGTGTTTTCATTAAGCATTGATAATTGCTATCACCACATTGCTCAATTAATAAAGTTTAAGAGTTACCATTTTCACCATTACAATTAGTTGTCAAGTTTTTTGAGTTCATACAGAGAGTCAAGGTTATAAGAGAAATTTTTTTGGTAGTGAAATGAGTAAGGTTGGAACTTCATCTATCCTAGTGCGGAGGTCTTCTAGGCTCAATTTACAAGGGTCTCATGGTGAAGAACCAAAGCATACACAAAATGCTCATAAGGATGTCCATGGTGAGGAATCTTCACCTATGGTTACTAGATGCAACCACTGACCACAGGACCAAGCTGGGAGCTTAGAGGTAATGGGAGCAAAAGAGAGAATCTATTGGGCCATCTAGTAGAATTCAGAGAAAAATTTGATATGGTCATGGTTCTTTTGGGTGATAGAACTCACCCATTGATATTATAGATAGCTCATCAGATAGAGAAATAGAGATAAACTCTAGCTATCACTAGTATCTCGTGACTCTAGCTCTAGTTTTGTCCCCTAGAGTAGAGGTATTATCTGTCCTGCCTCTAGCTGTCAAGACTCTGAGTGGGTGAGATAGTGCCATGCTAAAATAGGAAAAGGGTGAAGAGGGAGTTGTGGTTTCTTTTCCAACCCTTGCAACAACATGAAGTGGGTGTGTGTACTATAGATCACGTGTTGGTGGCCGTAAGTCTTATGGTTGCTGAAAAGGGTGGTGTGTATAATAAAAAATTTCTACTGCTTGAAAAATTGTTGTGGTGGTTGCTCTCTCTATGCATGTGGCTAATATTTTTAGGGTGCTTAATGTTGACTGTGCATTATCACAACAATGTGGATGTTAGACTAGTTACTTACCTAGTGGCCAAAGGAAATTTTTGGAGGCACTTTAATTCTCCTTTTGGTGGCTATTACAAGGGTGATTTCCCCATTTTGACAAATAATTTTTGATTCTTTTATGGGGAATTTTGAAATGCTATTGAAATTTGAAATGAAATGAAATTTCGTAATGTGGTATGCATTTTGAGCCTGAGGCTTGTTTGCTCCCTTGTTCTATAAAAGGGAATTTAGGACTCATTTACAAGGGTTTTAATTTTTGGTATGATCTTTTGAGTCTTTTAGATCCAATATACAACAAGGGTAGGAATTAGAAGAATACCAATGAATATAATGGTCGAATTTCCTTGGTCTTTTGAACTATGCATATGTAAATCTTAAATAGTTTTATAGAAATTACTGATTGCAAAACAAATTCAAAGCATAAGGCATTTACTCTTCTTTGTAAATCATCTTGCAATTTTTGAATACAATATCAAGCATATTCCATTCATCTTCAAATGCTTCATTTGAATGCATGTCTTTATTTCTACTTTGGTTCAATGAATTGATTAAATTCTTAAATGAAGTCATAAATTTGTCAGAATTTATAAGGATTTGGTAAGTGATATTTTGTGCATAGTGAGTTTTCATAATGCAAAGCTTTATGAACATAGTCCATGATTATCATATTTAAAGAATTTCTATATAACTAGTTGTAAGATGCATGAATCCATTGCCCAATTGATGAAGGAACTAGTCTATTTGTCCTTTAAACAATAATAATGTTGTGCCAGATTATGGATTCATGGTTAGAATATAAATCTTTTAAAATTTACCTATGTTGAGGCATATGTGATGTATTTACTTGTTCTTGGTAAATTGATGGTTATTTACTTAGAGATTAGCTGACCTTTGAGTGAATTATGTTGTTTATCCATTATAGGAACTCATATGTGACTTGATGTGTAATTCATTGTGATAGCCAAGTGAATTGCTATTAGGAACACCCTCCTTAGTCCCATAGAGCCTAAAGAGTAGAAGATTCTAGTCTTCGACTGAATCTTGTCAGTTGGCCATTCATAATAAGGGTCTTGAACATGGGAGTTAGCTTCTCTTTACAAATTCCTTAGGTGCACTAGAAAAACAACAATAGAATGGTGGCTCTGATGAGGAAATTTTCATTGCCTAAGCGTAGATATGAAATGAAAAGTCAAGTGGTGATGTAAATCTGAACATCTTGTTTGGATATTGGAAAATTATTGAATCTAGTGTATGATTTGAAGGCAACAAAGATTGGAGAATCTAAATGTGAATGTGTCCTATTTGTAAAAGAAACTTCATCTAATTTGAAGTTCAATCCTTTGGAGGGAGGTGCTAACTCTAACTCAAAGAACTAATAAAGCATACATCAATTTCTTGGATCTGCAATTTTAAAGGCAAAGGAAAGTCAATCACTACAAATTACCAAGTATTCTTATAGAATTTGAGGAAATTTGAGCATATTATGGGTAAATTAGGATAAATTCCCCATGCTCAAGATGTAAATGTTTCCCTAATAGGTGAATTAGCACTAGATGAGGGAATATTAGTGGTACTTTAACATGATCTTGTGTATAAGTTGAAATATATGCATTATGATAAAAGAAGCATGTCATATTGTTAGATCTTAGGTAGAATTTGTAAGGAATACACATGCTAGAGGCTTAGGATTATGTTTGTAAAAGGAATTGAGGTAATATTATATATTTTCATAGTATATTATAAATTCCTTTTCAAGAATTAAAGGCGAGTTATTGATTTATGCCATCTGGTGTAAATATGGACAAAGGTATACAAGGTGAACAATCCTTGTCCCACCAAGGAAATTTTAGTATTGACAGGTATAGGTCCCTCAACTTTGAAAATATTTATGGATATCAAAATATTGCACAACCCAAGTGTTGGTGAAACAAGGACAGACAACTAAGAGGGGACATGAATCAATTGTCACTGAATTTTTAAACTTTTTCAAACTTAACTTAATCTTAGATTTGATGAATGAATAATAAACCATGAACAATCAACACATCAGAAACATAGAGAACACCAATGCTTTTTATGTGGAAAACTTGTTAGGTGAAAAACCACGGTGGAGTTTAGTCCACAATATTATACCCTATTAAAAGTATAATTGGAAATACTGGGAATGCACATGCATTCATGCACACTTCCTAGAGCTCACTGCTCAAATACAAAAGAGGACTCACTATCCAAAAAAAGGTTTGGATTAAAACCATCCAAAATTTGAACTAACAAAATAGCTTCTACACAAGCCTGATTATAGTTCTAGTTAAGCACAAAAACCCTTCTTCACTCTTCGCTCAAACTTCTTCACACTTCACTTAAACTTCTTCACACTCTGCTCTTCAATCAAATGATATTCACATATACACACATAGGAGCACACTAAGCATACATCACATCATCTACACAGATGAAAAATTCACTCTTATATATCTGCAAAATGATATTACATCAACAACTTAGTCATCCAGAGATACAAAACATATTTTCAATGTTGGCCCAAATTTACAAATAAATTTGCAATGAAAATCCACCAAGGTTGGCCACAACATAGTGGAGACCGAAATTAATAACTCCAACACAAAAATACTTCAATTAATTTCACCTCGAAGATCCACAACATGCTACCAACATCATGTTGGCCAAGAACATGAAAAACTAAACATACAGAGTAAAATCTTTGACCATGAGCACATCGATCAATGTGGAAATACCATAAAGATAGAGAATGATCTAGAAGCATCCAATAACAACAAGAACCAATAGAGAAACATCTACAGAAAAAAATTTACTAGAAACACATAAATTTCACTTAGGAACACTGATATAACCCACATAAATATTTTCATAACACAACTGCTCATAGCACGATCAAATCTTCATGCAGACTTTTGAAACTTCTTGTGGATGAAATAGATACGCTGAAAAAAAAACCCTTTAATCCACAACATTTGATCTTCAACGTATAGAATGGGACACCTTAATGACCTTCATAGAACTACTAGAATCCTGGAACACTTCTTTTACCAATTTTCTCAATATCCTCGACATATACAGCCTTCATTACACCAAATGTTAATAGTGTTGACATCAATGACAACCACATATTAGCAACAAAATCACAAAATCCAAAAATCTCCTCCTTTGGCATTGATGGAAACACATGAAGTGAAAATCACCATGAACCCAACTCTTTATTAACACTTACTCCTCAGATTCTAACTCTTCTTTTCACAACTCTTCTCAAGATCTATTCCACACAAGGCTCTTTACTCCTAATAAGTAACATTTTTTCACATTACTCTTCTCCCCCTTTGACATCAATGGAAAAGATAAACATTATCTTTCCACATACAAGCTCTAAACCACATTTCTGCACATCTAACTACTCCCCCTGAGTAGCAACTATAGAAACATCAATTAGATCAAAATATGATCATGAAATGCAAAGATTGATTCAAATAAATGCATCTTTATTTTATATCAAGAGGGTTAATTACCCCTAGCATTCCTTTGAGATACTCAAAAGTATCCTTTGGCAATGAATTAGTGAAAATATCTACAATCTATTCTTTGGTAGGCACATACTCCAGTTTGACTTCATCTCACTTACTTTCTCCCTCAAAAAGTGAAACTTGATTGATATATGCTTGGTCTTAGAGTGTAGCACTAGATTCTTTGAAATGTTAATAGGACTTGAGTTGTCATAGTATATGGAAATAGGTTCATCATATACTACTTTGATATCTTTCAACATCTATTTCATCCACATCACTTGAGTAAAGCTTTTTGCAGCAACAATATATTCTAATTCAACAATAGATAGAGAAATGGAATTCTACTTTTTGCTTAACCAAGACACCAGCTTCTTCCCTAGGAAGAAAGCACCACCACTAGTACTCTTCATGTCATCTACATCTCCTACCCAGTCCACATTAGTATATGTATTCAAAGTAAGATCATCATCCTTGGGATACCAAAGTCCAAAATCAATTGTTCCTTTTAGATATCTGAAGATTCTATTTACAACAGTCACATGAGACTCTTTTGGATCAGCCTGAAATCTAGCAACCATACACACAACGTTCATAATGTCTGGTCTAGTTTGAGTTAAGTAGAGAAATCCACCAATCATTGATCTATACCTTGTTTGATTTTCCTTGGCAGAATCATAATTTTCTGTTAATTTGCATCTGGTTATAATGAGAGTACCAACAAGTTTTGAGTAATTCATACCAAACTTCTTCAGCAATTATCTCACATATTTGGACTAGGATATGAAGATCCCCTTATTTAACTGAGTAACTTCCAATCCTAGAAAGAACTTCATCTCTCCAATCATACTCATCTCAAATTCATTCTTCATTTCACCAGCAAACTTCATACATAGATTATCATGTCCTCTAAAAATAATGTCATTAGCAAAGACCTCAATAATCAACTCTTTTTCATCATCCAATTTGAAATACAAGTTGTTTTCAACAATACCTTTATTGAATCCAAGCTTTAGTAAATATTTGTCTAGTCTATCATACTAGGATTTGGGGCTTTCTTAAGTCCATATAGAGCTTTCTTCAATTGGACAACCATATTTTCCTTATTAGTCAATTGAAATCCATCCAGTTGATGAATGTATACTTCTTCTTCTAGCTCACCATTTAGAAAAGCATACTTCACATCCATTTGATAGAATTTATAGTTCTTGTATGCAACATAAACAAGAAATAACCTTATAGCTTCAATTCTAGCAACATGGGAAAAGTTTTCTTCAAAATCAATACCTTCCATTTGTGAATACCCTTTACATACTAGTCTTGCTTTATTTTGGACCACTTCACCTTGTTCATTCAGCTTATTCTGAAAGACCCATTTAGTACCAATCACATTCTTGTCTTTAGGTCTAGGAACAAGTATCCATGTATTATTCTTTTCAATCCACATTATTTCTTCCTTCATAGCTTCCATCCAGTGTTCATCATTGCAAGCTTCATTGACATCTTTAGGTTCAATCTTGGATATCAAACAATACTCTTCTGCAATATTTCTTATAGTTTGCACACCTTTATTCTTGTCTCCTATAATTTGAGTTTTAGAATGATTTAGCTTTACCTACCTCAGAGTTTTAGGATTCTCTTGAACTTCTTTTGTTCTTTCTTCTGTACTTGTACTTGTCTCTGCTTCTTGACTACCATTATTTATAGGAACAAAAGGAACATATGGAGCATATGACACAATCTGAAGTTGATTTTGTATATGAACATTCTTCCCTTTGTTTGTATTGTCTTCTTCTAAATCATATCCAAAATATATAGATGATTTAGTAGAATCCTCATCAACTATGGCATTTTCACTTTCAACCATTTTTCTTAGTCTTCTATTGTAGCATTGATAGGCCTTGCTTCTAGTGGAGTAACCTAGAAATATTCCTCCATCACTTCTTGCATCAAAATTTCCTATATCATCATCTCTCTTGATGTGTCATTTTCTTCTAAAGATCTTGAAATACCTAACTATAGGCTTATATCCAAACCATAGTTCAAAAGGAGTCTTACCAGAATTACCATTCGCATTTACCTAGTTCAAAGTTTACAAAACAATTCTTACAAATTCACTCCGATATATGCGAGGAACATTTCCTTTGATCATCATTGTTCTAGCAACATCTAGAATTTTTTTGTTCTTCCTCTCTAGAACACCATTCCATTGAGGAGTTTAGGGAGCAGCTAATTTTCTTCTGATTCCATGCTCTTCACATAAAGAATTAAACTCCTTGGAGGTGAACTCACCACCTCTATCTAAAATTAAGCATTTTATTTTCAGGCCTTTCTCATTTTCTACCATAGCTTTGAAACTTTTTAACTTCTCTAAAGCTTCACATTTTTCTCTTAAGAAAGTGACCCATATCATTTTAGAGTAATCATCAATAATCAACATAAAGTACCTTTCACCATGGAGACTTTTGATTCTAGAGGGACCACATAGATCTGTATGCACAAGCTCCAATAATCCATTTGAGTTATGATGTTTTCTCTAAAAAGAGACTCTAGTTTGTTTTCCCATCTAACACTCCTTGCAAATTGTGCTAGCAGGCTTCACTAGCTTAGTTAGATCTCTTACTTCTTGAGTGGAACTTATTTTGACAATGTTATCAAAATTCACATGACACAACCTTCTATGCCATAGCCAACTTTCATCTACTTGAGCAATTAAACAACTTTCACTAGTAGTATTTAGGTGAAAAATATTACATTTTTTTTGTTTACCTAAAGCAATTACATTTCTAGAACTTCCATATATCCTACATCTTCCATCTTTGAACTGAAGATCATAACCTGTGTCCACCATCTGTCCAACACTCAACAGGTTGTGTTTCAAGCCTTCAACATAAAGAACATCATCAGTGTTATGCTTACCACCAAGACAAATAAATCCTTTGCCATGAATCACACAAGCATTGTTATCACCAAATCTCACAACCCCACCATCATACTTCTCTAGAATTACAAATTTTCTTTTATCACCAGTCATATGATGTGAGCATCTGTTGTCAATGACCCACTCATCCTTCTCTTCAATTCAAGATGCAAGAGATTTCTCAACTTCAGTAGATTTAGTAGCCATAGGACTATTTTCCTTGATAGAAATAAAAACCAAATCATCTTTATTTCCATTATCTTTATTAGACTCATCATCAGTCACTCCTTCTTTAGAATTTTTTTTTTTTTTTTGGAATCTAGATTTGTAAGGATTAGATCTAGGAACTCTTTCAAGACACCTTGATGCAAAATGACCTATTTTATTGCAAGAAAAATATTTGATAGGCAGCTTTCCTTTATACTTAACTTGTCCTCTACCTTCTTTCTTTACAATAAGTTCTTCCAACTCTTCTACTTCTCTTTCTTCATCTTCAAGTTGTTTCATTTCTTCCTCATAATTGAATGTCATTCTAGAACTCTCTCCCAGATCATACCTTTGCTTGTTTCTTTCAGATACAGTAGCCTTAAATGTAGTTTCAATCTTAGGAACATAATCACCAAATTTTCTCAACTCAAAGGCAACATGTTTGCCAATCAATGTATCCCTTGTCACATTTTTTAGTGATTTGGTTTCTTCAATAGTATGAGCCTTTGCTTTGTAGGAGGGAGGAAATGATCTAAACACCTTAGCCACAATTTCTTCCTCTTCCAGGATACCACCAGCACATCTAATTCCCATCATCAGTTCATTTACTCTTTGCATAAAACAAGAAATATTTTCATCTTCACCCATCTTTAGATTTCATACTTACCTTTCAAACTTTGTAGCTTGGCCATCTTCACATGTACATCTCCTTCATACAAAGTTTCTAGCTTTGTCCACATCTCATAAGCTATCTTTAGACCTAACACATTTATCATTTTTGAATCTATTAGAGAACTCAACAAAGTTTCCATAGCCTGGACATTATTCTTAGCCTCTTTGACCTCATCAACAGTGGAAGGACCACTTGCAGGAATAACATATATGTTCTTTGTAATTTTCCAGAAAGGTTCACCAATACACTTCAAATGACACTCCATCCTAGCTTTCCACAATGAGTAGTTTGTTCCATCAAATCTAGGATTTTCCTTCTTGTATGATGCCATCTCAAATCACCTCAAGCTTTTAAGCTTCTTCAGAGGAACCTACTCTGATACCAATTGTTGGAAAAACAAGGACAAACAACTGAGAGGGGGGGTCAATTAGTTGTTGCTGAATGTTTAAAGTTTTTCAAACTTAACTTAATCTCAGATTTGATGAATGAATAATAAACCATGAATAATAAACACATTAGAATCATAAAGAACACTAATATTTTTTACATGGAAATGCTATTAGGGAAAAACCACAGTGGAGGTTAGTCCACAATATTATACCCTGTTAAAAGTATAATGAGAAACAATGGGAATGCACATGCATTTAGGCACACTGCCTAGAGCTCACTGCTCAAATACAAAAGATGACTCACTGTCCAAAGAAAGGTTTGGATTAAAACCATTCAAAATGTGAACTGAGAAAATAGCTTCTACACAAGCCTGATTACAGTTCCAGTTAAGCACAAAAAACCTTCTTCACTCTTCACTCAAACTTCTTCACACTTTGCTCAAACTTCTTCACACTCTACTCTACAATAGAATAATATTCACACATACACACATAGGAGCACACTGAACATACCTCACATCATCTACACTGATGAAACAATCACTCTTATATATCCACAACATGAGATTACATCAACAAATTAGTCGGCTAGAGATACAAAATATATTTTCAATGTCACCCCAAATTTACAAATAAATTTGCAATGCAAATCCACCAAGGTTGGACACAACATAGTGGATACCCAAATTAACAACTCCAACAAAAAATGAATTCAATTAATTTCACCTTGAAGATCCACAATACTCTACCACCATCATGTTGGCCAAGAACATGAAAAACTAAACATATAGAGAAAAATATTTGACCACGAGCACACTGATCAATGTGGACATACCACAAAGATAGAGAATGATCTACAAGCATCCAACAACAACAAGAACCAACAAAGAAACATCAACAGCAACAAAAATTACTAGAAACATATAAAATTCACTCAAGAACACTGATAGATCCCACAAAAATACTGTCAAAACATAATTGCTCATAGCACGATCAAATCTTCATGCAAACCTCTAAAACCTCTAGTTGATGAACTAGATACACTCAACAAAAAACCATTAATCCACAATAATTGATCTTCAATGTATAGAAAAAGACACCTTCATGACCTTCACAGAACCACTAGGAACCTAGAACACTTTTAACAATTTTCTCAATATCCTCGACATATATAGCCTTCAATACACCAAATGCTAATAGTGTTGACATCAATGAAAACTGCATATCAAAAATGCGATCGCAATATTCAACACTAAGATCAGGAATAAATACCAAAGTTCAATGGTGACAAGTCAGAATCAACAAGAAAGCATGTGCAAGAATTTGTTGATGTGATGGGTGATTATGAGATAGAATCTAAAGATGTGGTAATGAAGTTACTTGTTCAATCACTGAAATGAGATGCAAGAGACTAGTTTTTTTTTCTTTCCAGTGTTCTCTATGCATTACTAGAATGAACTTAAGGAAATTTTCATGGAGCAATTTGGTGAAAGGATTAATCCAAGTCTTGCAAGGAGGAATGTCATGGAGATTTCTAGAAGTAAGGAAGAATTAATCCCTGCATTCAACCTTAGATTTGCAAAGGTCATAAGTGAAATCCTTGAACATATGAGACCAAATGATGCAAAAATTTTGGTTGTATATTTGGGAGCATTTGATAGTAAGATGAGCTTCATGTTAAGGGATAAAGAGCCTACTACCTTGCGGCAAGCTTACTAAGAGGTTGTGAGTATCAACAACAATTTGAAATACTCAATCATGAGGGGACCTGCAATTGTTAGCATGGACAACTCTACTAGAATTTAGACTATTGAGCCAAGTAAATCAAGAAATAAAAGTGTTTTTCAAGAAAAGGATCCCATGGATGTTACATCTGTATTACTCCTACGAGATACAGAACATGAGCAAGCATCAACCTCACATCAACCAAGGTAAGGAAGGGCTAATTTAATTATTCTATTAGAAAGTTGTATGAAATGAAGATACACGTAAATGAGTCACCATATGACTTGTTTTCAAGGTGTTTGGATGTTTTGATGGAGATACCCAAGATTTTTAGGCCTAGTGATTTAATGTGCATTGATTTGTTTTGTGAAGCTTACAAATCAGGATCAATCCAATGGCCTGGAAATCTAAAGCCTCATAGTATTGATTAGGTAGTGGATTGGATAAACACTATGGAAGATATTGAGCATAGTCATATGCCACCAGTTGTTTCCCAGAACATGGGCGAAAATTTCTATAATGAGGAAAATCAAAGGCTAGGATTGATAGATCAAGGAGGAGGATTAGATTCCGAGAACTAGACTATTAAATGTTTTCATTTTACAAGCAACATATAAGTAGACTCATATAGTAGTGACGAGGGTGAAGATAAAAGGTGTGAAGAAAAGGAAATAATACCTAATTATCTTCCTAGGGATGTCATAGACTATGAGAAAACACAATAAGTACATGATGAAACTTCACAAACTGATTTAGCCATTAGTAATGATGTACTAGTCAGTGATGGGAATGCACTTGGTCTGAATTATACAACACAAATGAGGAATCAAAGTGATGAGATAAAATTTGGTCAATCCTCTCTTGAGTATGACTCTTCTTATGAGGTGGAGATGGAATCTCTTGCTTCTAGTAGGGGATATGTTAATAGCCTCGAAGGCGTGTGTTTCCTAGGTAGTGAGAAATTCTCCTCATGTGAAGAATTTTCCAAATGCGGATCAATTGTTATGAGTACTATATCTATGGAAATTTAGATGTTGGTTAGCTTATTAAATAATAAAAAATCAAAATTCCAAAGAGGCTATCAAGAATAATTGAAAATAAAAAAAAATAACGATTATACCTTCCTTTCCTTCCATGTTTCACCTTTATAGCACCTTCTAGTTTGCAGCAAGTCAATGAGACCCTCAGATTTTGAATTGAGCAACCTATAATAATGCCAAAGCCCTATGCAAATGTTGAAGGATTTGATAAAATTATGCCTATGTCTATGACAATATGATAAATGAAAATAATGACTACCAATGCTAAAATGACTAAATGCCTATATTAAAAATGATTGGATCAGCCCTTGAAATTATGAGCAAAATTGTCTTTTATAGAAAACACAATTTTGAGTGGACAGATGAGATTAAATTCGAAGAAAGACCTATAATGAGAGGTCTAGATTAAATCTGAGAATCCCTAATTAGGGTTAGGGAAAATTCACTAATCGAACGGTCAAAATAATATCTCAAATAATTGGATCAACAGTGGAGAATAAATGAGACAAATTAATTAGAAAATAAGGATTTTTGAAAATCAAGAAGATAAAGATTGTCTGATTTGTGAGATTTGAAAAATCAAGAAGATAAGAGTTGGACTGAAGATCGGATTTGGAAAATTAAGAATCTGCCCGATTACTTGATTTTTGGAAGATTAGCTTCCAATTTGAATTGAGTCAATTCAAATTATGGAATTTATGAGACAATAAATAACCTTTTTCAGATTATTTACTAAAATGGACTGACAGTTAAGATTGTGATGACATTTTAAATAGTTGATTTATTTAAAATGAGAGGAATATTAAATTGGCAATTAAATAATTAAATTTAATTATTTAATTTAGAAGATAAGATTAACTAATTAAATAAATTAATCAATTTATTTAATTATGACAGTTAGTGACATATTAAATAAATAAATGTAATTCATTTATTTAATCAGAAAATATATGACAAGGGAATTAAAATGAGTGAAATTTATTTAGTGGGGAAGAACTTAACCCGATTAATGACATATTTAATAAATAAATAAATAAAAAGTATTGTATGCGAAAATACAAAGACATGAATTAATTAAACAGTACAAATTATTTAATTAATGGTAGAGATGAATGACGACATAATTAAAATATGCAATTATGCTAGGATGAAAGTGGTAAAATGAAACTGCGGGGCCCTGGGTGTTTTATTTTTTCCCTCTTTGTGGTAAATGGCATGCTTAATGTTATTAAAAGAAAATAGAGCCTCAAAAATAACTGATTCTGCAAAATAAGATGAGGAAAGAATGATGAGGAGGGGTTACGGTATGTGCCTAGGGGAAAAGGGTTCCAAGAACATGGATGTGCTCTCAAAATTGATGAGAAGACTAGAATATGAATAGACAAAGAAATGTGAGTGAAAAAGATGTGGATGATGATATGGATGCAATGCCTATATGAAATGGGCAAGAGAAGATGACATGACTAAAGGAGATGCACGTTAGTTCCTAGACCAAATCCTTCAAAACATTGCCATAGGACAGCTAATATTTATTTATAGCTCATCATTGAATTGGTAAAAATGACACAAATGGACAACAAACATGATATGACATAGACCAAGGTGTGCAGGAAAGGTCATCCACGCGAAAAGCAGATAGTCCGCGATTAATTTATACTAAGGTAGTACCCGGTCTTTTGTCAAGACAATCCATAGACAACGGTGAAAATAAAATAGGCGGCGAGGGAGATGTCATGCACCTAAATCCTTCATGGGACATCCTCGAAGTGGCAATGCTTTATGACCAAAAAAGGAGTAAAATATAGAACAAAATAGCCAGAATGATCAAAAGACTAAGACAAGAAAAGACTAGAAAGGTCGCGGCCATAGCAATTTTGTTTTATAAAGATTGAATTCTTATTTGATTTGACAGTTCTGACAGTTTAAGAGTTTTGCCAATTTGACGGTGTTGCCAGTTTGACGGGGCCTATTGTCAGGAAGGACACATCCTCAAAAGGCAAAGAACATTTTGTTGATGAGGTCTATCAAGAAGGACATATCTTGAGGACCAAGGTGTGAGGCCGACAATGTTTTTGAATAATATGTTTTGGCAAGGATTACGTTGATGTTGGCTATGATTGATTGGACTATGCTATCTGATTTTGACCGATTTTGACATTGACGTTTCGAATGAATATCTTGTGTCTAAGTTTGACAATGTCTGACTTATTTGAACGATGTGACGATTGTGACAAATGCCATGATTTTATTTGGACCAACCTAAAAGGACTGACCTAATGTCTCAAGGACTCATCGATTGATGGCCTTGTCTAAATGTATATCTTGTGGCGTAGTTAGACAATGACGTAAAGGCCCGACATGATTGAATTGACTTTGTTTTAGGATTTTGACATTGATTTGGATGTTTTTATTGTTTTCTTTGGGGCGTTTATGATTTTAGGTCTTTCTTCAAAGATATTTTATGATGTTTTGGAATGCTTTCTTCGAGGACATTTTATGATTTTTTATCTTTTTAGGACATTTATGATATTTTTGGTCTTTTTCCATTTTGGTTGTGACAAGCATATAGCCGATGCCTACACGCCCAGAAATCCAAGTACAAGCCTTGATTACATTGCTAGTCAATTTGAATACAATTGTGGTGATGACAATGTTGTTTGACGTAGAATATTGTATCCAGAAATAGCATTGAGGGCGATGATGATAATGTGATGAAAGTATGGATGTCTGACTAGGCCGAGGGGAATCTGCGTCGAGCAGAATTTTGGATAATGTGCTTGTATGGATTAGACTCATTGCATTTGGAATGACTTGGTTAGGACTAGATGGGATGATGATTATCCTTAGACTGTTTGACAAGGGAAAGCCAAGATAGGTGGCAGACATGAAAGGATAGGGGTGGCCTTGGTAAAAGATGAGAACATGAGACTAAGAGAATTATCTTATGATTTTCAAGGACTATGTCATATAAGGACAATAAGACTATGATGGTTAATGACATGAAGTTTCATGCATCGTGTATAACCGAAGGATAGACATGTCAAGAGTTTTCCCAAAGCATGATTTATGTGTGCCATTTTTATGTCAAGACCGAGGTAAGTGGAAAATGTATGAAAATGATATGAATGAAATAGTCGGATGTCAATGTCAAGAGGAAGGCCTAGGAGATGAGATGACTTGCTCCCAAGTGTAAAAGTCTACATAGACGATTTATTTTACATATGACGCCTGTTTGCCAGGTTTTTATCATGGTACTTATCCAAGGCGCCTATTTGCCAAGTTTTCACCATTGGATGAAATTTTTTTCTTTACTATTTTTTGACTTTTTGATTTTTTTGGTGTCACCAAGATGCCTGTTTGCCAGATTTTCATCAGGGTGACGATTTTTTATTTTTTTATTTTTTTGTATTTCTGATTTTGTGGATAGCCTGGATGCTTTAGATGACCACTGACTTTTCTGAATCCACTGATGATGCCAATGTAGAGACTGGTGCCATGATATTCCAATAATGACCTTGCTAAAGGAGTTGTCTTGTTAGGATCGTAGCACTTGTATACAACTAATCGATGTCATTGTGATCCTTTCTGATACTAGAGTTGGCTTTATCAAAATACGCACATCGCAATAGAGTGCCATGAGAGTCCTTGTGGTAAAAGTTGTTGCCATAATGTGACGGATTTGTGACGTGGAATTTTTGGACTTTCGGAGAGATGTAGGATTATGACTGATGATGGTAGATGTGGAAAGGTTGTTTGGACATTTGGATGAATGAATTTTTATTTTCCAAACTTGGGATGGTGGATAATGAATTTTGGAGGGATGGTGTTTGGAACCAACAGTTTTAGATGCCTTGTTTGATGACCATTTTGAAGGAGGTGGACATTTGTTGTATGTGGGAGTCCTCTTGTCTTGTGGCTCCACATTGTGATTGATTTTTGTATTTGACTTGGTGTCTTTGTTTGATCCATCTTTCTTTGGGATCCATTTTAATTTCATTTGTCCACTTGTCCTTTTGTTTGATTCAATGGTCTTTAACATTTGATTTTGATCTTTTGACTTGTAAGACTTTTTTTTTGTTGGTCCCAAAGGGGAGGTTGATTCATGATAGAACGATGGTTCATGGTGTGGGTGGACGGGGTGTTGGTAGCAATCTTATGACAAGGATTTCTCATGGATTCCATTTTGACATTTGTATCTAACAAGGTTGCCCCTAGTATCAAGGAGGTACCACTAACATCATTTGATTCATTGTCTGAGGAATAACCAAGACCTTGATGTTTGTAATTTTCCTGAAGCTGTATTGGTTCTAGAATGCCTTGCTCGTGTATACCTAGTCCTTTGCCTTGATATTGCATGTTTTGATAGATTTTATTTGTGATGGGGTATTTGTTGTTTTGAAAGCAAGATGCTAACCCATCATGATGTCTATAGACATTGTCACTTGTAATATTTTCGTCTGCAAGAAAGCCTGCTCTGACAAAGATGGATGACCTAGTTGATAAAGTGTCTTAGCTTCATTGTCATGTTGGACATATTCCTGACTGATATCTTTTGTCTAATCATGTGACATGTCAGATTCAGATAATTTTGTTTGTGCTTCCAAGGAAATTTCGAAGCCATCATTAAGTTTAGTGTCATAGAATCCAATGATTTTAGCTATAACTTGATCATATGCAAGCATGTCCCTAGTGGAAGATGTTTTTTTCTAGAGGAATATCATCTATGTGTCCCATGGAGGCAAGTGTCTCATCTTGGAAAGGGTCAACAGTCGAGGCTTGTATAGGGTCATCAAGTGTTTGATCATAAATGGTGTAAAGGTCAAAGAGTGGATCATTTTGGACTTTTTGGTCAATGGTAGGGTCTTGGTCGAAGATGGGGTTGTCATGGATTTGGACTTCTTGGTCAATGGTAGGTGTACTTTGGATGTCATGATTGTCTTGAAGGAATCTTTGAATGGAGTTTAAGATAGGGTCATGAGATGAACTATCTTGTTCTTAACATGAGGGTGACATTATAAGGTCATGCCTTGGGATTTCATTTTGACATGTATCCTCAAGTTTATTAAATAGGATTTGACTTTGAGTAATGACATAATTTTCATGACTAGATGTGCTTGTGAGGGGATGACTTGAAAAGGATTAATGAATGATGGAGTAGGATAGGATGGGGGGACTTGGACTGGACTAGTATGACTAGAATATGACATGGGTACTTGCATTGGACTAGTATGTGAAGGACAAGGGTATGACGTGGAGACTTGGACCAGATATGACATGGGGGCTTGGACTAGATTAGGATGTGACAACATAGGATGTGACATAGGGACTTCGACTATATTAGTTGGTAATGACATAGGATATGACATAGGGACTTGGACTGGATTGGAGTAAGGTTGACTAAAATGGGATGTGGATACTTGGGCCGAATCGATATGGTATGATGTGGGGACTTGACATGTGTTGGTAGATGGCTGATAAGAGATACAGACTTGGAGGGGATTAATAGGTGAAGGATTAGCATATGATGTGAAGACCTAGAATGGACTAGTGGATAGTTGGCTTCCCTTGTCAAGGTTAGGATAAGGGTGATAAGTGGACATTTGTTGCGAATTACTGGTAGGATTTATGTCAGGCAACTGTTGATGGTGAGGGTAGATGGATGGAGATGACAAAGTATTTATGTCAAAGCCTTGTGGTAACTTATCCCCTTAGTCCAAAGCATGGCTAGGTACCTTTGAGGGTTACGTAAGATTGATTTTTCTACAAAGGAGACTATATCAGTATTTTGCGCTGCAGCTTCTAAGTCTTTGACATATACTCATCCATTTTGGTCTCTTTTTATGAATGGTTCAAAAGGGTTTCATGATGAAGATGGCATGTTTATGGAAGATTGCATGTTCATGTTATGAAATGGGTCAGAAAAGGTCCAATGTTTGTTCATGTCATAAGTGTTATTGTCAATGTTGGGATTGGAATCTTGTCCAAAGTTTTCCATTTGTTGTTGTTGTCTTTCAAGCCTAATCTCAACCATAAAAGGGATTTGCTCAGATAAGGATGATGCCAATGACAACTAAATGTGAGGATGATGACAACCTATGTTTTTTGGATTTTTTGGATAAAGAATGACAATGCAAGACTATGTTTTTGGATTTTTGACAATAAGGGATGCAATATGACAATGTTGTCTAAAGAAAATGACTAATTCCAAAGGACAATGAAGACTAAGATGACAAGTTATGTCACTAATTTTGTTTTTATTTTTGCAATAAAGGATGACAATGCAAGATGATGATGGCGTTTTCTTAAGGAAATAATTAATGCAAGATGACAAGGTTGTCAATGCCAATATGAGGACTAAGATGATGATGTTTGACTAAGGACTTAATGTTATAAATGCCAAGTCTAGGTTCAAAATGATGACTAAGATGAACAATGCAAAGTCTAAGTTCAAAATGGGGACTGAGATTATATTTTATTTTATTTTTTGAAAAGTTTGAGTTGTCTAATGTTGATTGTTTGTCTCCAAATTTGTGAATGTTGTGTATATTGTTTGAAAATCTAGAAAACACTTGACGAGCACGATATTTTGGTGTAAGCAAGCACACATGAGACAAGTACAATCCTAAAAGGCCAATAGGCCAAGGGTTTGTATACTTGGTATAGCCCACCGATATACCCTGGATTGGTGATAAACACCTTTCCTTCTTGAGAGTGGATAGCTTAGAATTTTGGTTGCATTGACTCCCCTCCACGGCTCATTAACATCATTCGAGCACACCAAATTCGAATTCTTAGGTAATGACTTCCTAAGAACTGCTATCTCTACTCAAAGGGATCAATAGTGTCTTCGGGCATAATATTGTACCCTACACTATACCAAGCAATGGCTATAGAATGGTTGGACACTAAGACAAAAGGTGTTTAATACGGGAATTCCATTCGTGGGGCATGATCCATGCGATGAGAGTCCCCTTTTGGATCCATCTCATCGGAACCACACTCATAATTCTTGAGCTTTCCCCAAGAACCCACTTTTATATACCAACTGGAAGTCCCTCGGGTTCAAGGTGCTACCAATTTGAGTCATCCTAGGGTGAGTGCTTTCTTCCCACCAGAATAGGCTCAAGTTTTAGAGTTAGTAACTGTTTCTCTTACACCCAGGATCGCACAAGTGCGCAAGGGGAGAGGATACTTCGAGATACCAAATCGTGAGGGTGTACAATAAATCAAATGGGTTTGATTTTTTTATCACCGATTTTTCACAAGATGAGAGCATAATCACCTACCATTTGTTCAAACACAATCAGACACTTGCAAACAAAATTCATTTTAGAGCACCAAAAGAAATGTTCCTAAATTAAAAAATACAAACAAGTGGTTTGAGAGATAAATCTTTGATAAACGTAGCTGCAAAACCACATGTCAATAGTTTGAATAAATGTCTGACTCACAAAAAACTCCAATGCCACATGCTACCAAAAAAAATAGTAATAAAAATAAAAATAAAAAAATAAAATT